>BOPN01000853.1:20000-25000 GCA_017312705.2 Penaeus japonicus | reverse complement strand
ATTGTTCATATTATTATCATTATTATTATTATTATTTTTTTTTTTTTGTTTTATAATATTATTTACACAGTGTCAAGTTATACTAAAATAAAGATCTGGATATATGTCGGGTGATAATTGACAGAAGAAGGGAATATTTAAGGATTCTAGAAATAATAATTAGGTGAATGAATATCCCCAACTTTGCTTTAAATCTTATTTTTTTGTAAACCTAGAGTTAGAATAGAAACTGTCCATATGTAAGGGATACTTTTCTAAGTTAGTGAATCTTTTGATGTTTTGTATTTTTTTAGAAAGGATAAAAATAAGTAATCCAAGTCAACCATTATGTTCTTAAAGAATGAAAAAAACGAGAAAGGTTTTAAAAGCGAGCCAAATTTTACATCCAAATGATATAGCGTGAAAAGATAAGTTTCTGTCCCGAAGGATTGGAACGAGCTGTGTTCAGAAGATTCGAACTAGCTTGTTTAGAAGATTCGAAATGGCATATTCGCACATGATTCCTGTGGCCATTTCTTACTTAAAGTTATTTCCCAAAGTTAGAAATTGGGAAAAAACAACATTAAGTGTCTAAACAGTATTCTCCCTCTTCCCATCACTCTTTTATCCTCCCTGAAGTGGCCAAAGTAAAGATTTCCGTAAATTGTCACAGCAACAAAAATGTTACTGTTTACCGCCGACGTCACAGATTTCGGTAATCTACATTGTGTTGCAACTCGGAAATTGATGAGCTTGATCCACTCGGGCGCATCTCCATTTAGTCTTTGCAAGATGAACAACTCTGTTTATCTTGCAACACTGTTTATTGAACATTCTGTGAAATGTGTTTGATCCTTTTTAGTCTTAAATTTAACTTGAGTTATGTTTAGAAGACCATATGTGACAGCATTAGTAATTTTTTTGGTAATAATGTAAATATTTTGCTTTAAAAATATAAGTATAAACTTATATTTATTCGATCTCTTAAAAGCATAAGAAAAGAGTGACTACAGCGGATGGCTTTGTCAAGATAAACGTCGTTTTATGTCGTGTGATCTAATCCCTATTCCCCCAAAACGCCCCTTTTCATTTAAGAACCACTTGCCTACCGTTTTTGTTTTGCTCTCCATTTCCTTGTAAACAGTGGTTGGCTAAATCTTGAAACTTGAGAAGAGCTTTGGTTCCATAAGTATCTAGTGGTGACAGTCCCAGAACCTAATAGGTATGTTAAGGTTCAAGGTTAACCTGACCCAGCTCAACAATGCAGAAGCTTAAAGGAAATAGTTGTATTTTGACACTACACATTGCATTATGTAGATATGTATATTGTATTGTCATTACTATATGTTTTTACATTAAAATTACTACTGCAGATGGTGTTTAATTGTTATGTTTATACTCTAAACTTGGAACATAGAACTAGATATCATGATGATAATGATAGCAATCATTTTGTCATTCCCATTGTTATCATTCCTATTTGCAGTAATATAAATATTTATATAACATTATAATTGTGATTATGATTGCCATCCTCATCATTAATGATTATCATTTACATATATATCTATATACACACATATATACAGTATACATACATATATATAGATATATTCATATATACAAACATACACACATACGTATATATATATATATATATATATATATATATATATATATATATATATATATATATATATATATATATATAGATAGATAGATATGTATATATATATATATATATATATACACACACACACACACACACACACACACATATATATATATATATATATATATATATATATATATATATATATATATATATATATATGTATGTATGTATGTATGTATACATATACTTATATATGCATTTATAAATATATCCATATATATATATTTATAAATATACACACACACACACACACACACACACACACACACACACACACACACATATATATATATATATATATATATATATATATATATATATATATATATATGCGTGTGTGTGTGTGTGTACATATGTGCATATATGTATATATAGATATAAATAGATATATGTATTATGTACATGTATGTATTTGTTTATCCGTAAATATATATATATATATATATATGTATATATATATATATATATATATATATGTATAGATATATATCTCACACATATATCTGTCTATTTATCTATAACCCAGAGTGTGGCCTGATTATTACAGTTGCCTCGAGTCGGCGAGGCTGGAGGTCAGAGTTGTGTGATCTGCTGTTCTTTTCTCGTTTGTCCTCTGCTCTGATGTCTGGCCCAATTACTCTTGCTTATGTTCACGGTTTGTACGGTGACACAGGCCCCATGGCATCCGGGTTAACAAATACAGCTGCAGCCAGGAGGCTTGAGGCGGCAGTGGAATTGTGAAAAAGGAAATATCAGGTCATGAGGGAATGCCTTCTATGCGATACTGATTTAATAGAATAAAACTTAATACATAACATCACACACACACACACGCAAAGATACACATAAAAAATCATACACGCACACACAGACACACACACACACATTCCACTGCAGGACGTACGCCTCTCTCACTCTTTTCGAGTCACTCTGGTCTTGTGTCCTCTGTTTCCAGTTTACTCCTGCGAAATTCGCTATTTCATCCCGCCATCTTGTCATTGGTCTTGCCCTTGTTCTCATTGTGTCGTGTATTTCCCATTCTGTTGTCTTATTTGTCCACCTGTTTTATTGTCTCCGATATATATGTCCAGCCAACTGCCACTTTTTCTTCTTAATGCTCTTGAGTGTGTCCTGTACTTTTGTTTGTTGCCTGATCCATGTGGCTTTTTCTTGTCTCTTAAGCTAACTCCTAGCATAAGCCTTTCCATTCCTCTTTGAGCACTTACTAATTTCCTCTTGAGTATCTTGGTCGTAGTTTATGTTTCTGACCCTAATGTCATGACGGGGAGGACACATTGGTCAAAAACCTTTCTCTTTAGACATAGTGGCAGACAACCTCGTAATATATTACTATGTGTATTGAAGGCACTCCTAACTAGCCTATATATATATATGTATATACATATATATATATATATATATATATATACATACATACATATATACATATACATATATATATATATATATATATATACACATATATATATGTAACATATACATATGCACATATATGCGTATACATACATATATATATATATAAATACCGGACTCGCGGACACTCCGACACTCCAACACGGACCGCCTGTCCCCTGATCTCACAAAATAATCTACGGACTTGTTCGCCATGCTTCGCTGTTCTGCGTGTTTTTTATGTTTTTTTCTTGTTTTTTTTTCTTTTTGTTTTCTTTTTTTTTTAGAATATAGTGCGTTTTTATGTTCCTTTGGCTTCCCTTTCTGATTGCTCCTTGTTCTTCGTCTACATCTACAATACTAGTATTCTACACAACACTATTTATATATTACTTACCATACATTCTTTACTTACCTTCCCTTGATCTTGTCTCTTTTCCTTCGACTATAACATCTCACCTTCATTTTTCATCTGTTTATCTCTTCGTGTTTTCTCTGGTTTCTCCACACGGATCACTTCTTTCACTTTTTCTTGCTTTCCTCAGTTCAGAGAGATTTGCGAAGACGTCGCTTGTTGCTTTCCTGTTTTAAGTCTTCTGTGTGCCCGTTTTTTGTATATGATATATTTCTATTTTTATTTTATGTATTTTGATTTTAGTTTTAAGCACACTTTTACACTTTTGATTACAAAATTATTGCATTATGGGTAAAAACGTCATATATATTGCATAATGAGTAAAAACTGTCATATAAAAGGTCAAGCCAGGGCAGTTAACGAAAGAGGGATCTTACTCCTTAGACTTGTGAAGTGGCAGACGATCTCTTGGATTTTTATTTGACTGACAGTTTTTCGTGCTGTATGGCTTTACCCTTTTTTATCAAGTAAGTTTATAGTGTGTTGTCGTTGTATATTGGTTTTGTTCGAATGATTGTGTTATTAAATGTACAATATGGATGCTCCCTTTTTTATGTTGCCTTTTTGTCAGCCAGTTTGTTTTAAACGGTGACTACGAGAGGAACTTTCATTCTTTTTTCACCCGAGAGTCATCTTCTAAAAAGCGCCAGACCCACCCATTTCATAATGACGTGGAGTTGGGTCCCACGCTACCATATTAAACATCAATAATAACTCTACGGAGTTTATTAATTACCCACTACACCTACCGGTCCCCGCTTCGGTCGTGAAGCCTTTGCCACCCAAGTGAATATCACTATATTACTCCTATCAAGGTATCAAGAACCCACCAGACTTTGGCTTCAAAAACACTTTTGTGAGCGCCCCTCACACACATACACATACACACACAAACACACACACACACACACACACACACACACACACACACACACGCATATACACACGCAAACACACACACGCAAACACACACACACACACACACACGTTATAACAATGACGTATACGCTATATTCCTCTCCCTTACAGAGCAAGAGATGCAATTGACGCGTTGCAAATCACTTCATCTTCAGAACTACATGTAGCCTCTTTAATACCTTTTTTTCTACTTCCATTATCCTTTAAAAGTGAATATAAAACAGCATTAAGAAATATTTTGGATCGTTTCTTGAAGCCAACGTTCATATACAATGTATTACATATATATATATATATATATATATATATATATATATATATATATATATATATATATATATATATACATATATGTATATATATATATATATATATATATATATATATATATATATATATATATATATATATATATATATATATATATATTTATATACATATATATATGTAAACGTATTGTATGGAAAGACATATCTGCGTCTGTTAATCTCTGACGGAGACTAAGATATTTTGTTATTTTGAAACAGAGAGAATGAGAGACAAAAAAACACCCGATGGAATATTTATTTTGTGACAGAACACTTTAAAGCTGAGGATATA
>BOPN01000852.1:376440-381440 GCA_017312705.2 Penaeus japonicus | reverse complement strand
GGCCAAGAAATCGTATATAAATATTTAGGGTTTGCTCTTTGGATGAAGACTATAAAATACTCAATATATTTAAATAAAAATTCTGCCTACATGCATATTTTCGGTATCTTATCACACGTATTTCGAATCCCTGATATCTACAGTACAACTTATTTCTTTTTACATGAATGCCAGCCAGTCCCAGCATGATGAGCCCGAGCTGCTTCCTCATCTTGAGCCAGTCGTCCAGCCACTGGGGGAAGCGGCTGTACTTGGTTCCGCGCCACAGCTGGATGTACGCTGCTATCAGACCTGAGGGAGAGCAACGCCCGTTATCACCAATGCACAATTAAAAGAAAATACAGGAAAAGATTGCTTGTAAACGAGTTGAAATGTCAGACTTTCTTTCTCTGTCTCTGTGTCTCTTTCTCTCTCTCTCTCTCTCTCTCTTTCTCTTTCTCTCTCTCTCTCTCTCTCTCTCTCTCTCTCTCTCTCTCTCTCTCTCTCTCTCTCTCTCTCTCTCTCTCTCTCTCTCTCTCTCTCAGCGAGAAAGTGTATGTAATTCTTAGTTACTTTGCTGATATTACTTGTTACTTTGCACGAGGAAATAGAACAAGTTCCGGAAGGCATCGTAATTCTCACCTGGAATGTAGCAGAAGGAAAGAGTCCACAGCGCCAGGATGGCAATTACTCGGTTGAAGTTTTGCATTCCCAGATGCTTCCAGCCCCATTCCCAGCCGCCAAGGTACAGGTTGAAACAAATCTGGAATCTAGAATACCAAAGAACCAAATCAAGAACCAAAATTATAAAAAAAAGTAAAGACCGAATCAGCTAAATAAACAACAGCGAATGAAACTGTCGCCAGACGAAGCGAGAACTCACGACAGAAAAGCCAGAAGCCACAGGAACACGAAGAGGCCGAAGACCACGGCCACGGGGCGCTTCCACGAGGGCATGAACTTGAGGGGCACGTCCTCGATGTCCCTGGAGGCCTGCAGGCTGCCCCAGTCCACGGGGTGGAAGCCCATGACGCGCGCCATGTCCACCACCGCCGCCTTGGCATCCTGGCTGTCGCCCGCTATGAACACCTGCGGAGGAGCCAGCCCAGTTCAGCGCTTCGACAAGCAACGATGTAACAAGACAAGATAGATACATATATACATACATACATATATTTACACACACACACATACACACACACACATCTGCAGCAAAAAGGCAGAACGCATTAACTCCAAAATCCATGTTTTGAGAAAATCGATGTTAAAGGTTTGGCTGCATGTACATTTACTCCTATCTTTGTTATCGATATACAAAACTGACCATACCATTATTGACATTCAGACACCATTATGGTTGTATCAAATTCGTCTTTAAATGACGATTCCACAGATACCAAATTCATAAAAATCGCATTTTTGGAGTTAATGCGTTCTGTCTTTTCACTGCAGACATATAAATATATATATGTGTGTGTGTGTGTGTGTGTGTGTGTGTGTGTGTGTGTGTGAGTGTGTGTGTGTGTGTGTGTGTGTGTGTGTGTGTGTGTGTGTGTGTGTGTGTGTGTGTGTGTGTGTGTGTGTGTGTGTGTGTGTGTGTTTGAGTGTGTGTGTGTGTGTGTGTGTGTGTGTGTGTGTGTGTGTGTGTGTGTATGTATGTGAGGTATTGAAGTAAAAGATGGGGGGGGAGGAGGAAGGAGAGAGAGGAGTTTGAGAGAGACAGAGAGAGCGAAGGAGTGTGTGTGTGTATGAATGTGTGTCCGTATATGTACATGCATATATGTACATATGAATGCATACATGACTATATATATGCCTATAGCCATATTTATGGCAGTGTCCTGTGTGTGTACCTGATTCATGTCCCGTGTTTATGTTCATGTCTACCTCTAGGTTTATCTCCAGGGCCATGCTTTCGTCTATGTTTAAACGAGTGTTTATGTATGAGTAGGCCTTTATATATATATATATATATATATATATATATATATATATATACGGATTTATTTTTGTGTATAGTGGGTTTATCTGCCATTTATCAACACGGAATGTTTTTGATAATATATATAATAATAAATATATATAATATATAATAATAATAATAATAATAATAATAATAATATAATAATAATAATATAATAATATAATATATGGATAATTAATATTAATAATAATAATAATATAATAATAATAATAATATTAATAATATGTATAATAATAATAATAATATTAATATAATATTAATATATATAATCTTTAAATATTTAAATATATATATATATTATATATATATATATATATAATATATATACATATATATATATATGTAATAATAATAATAATAATAATATATAATAATATAATAATAATATATATATATATATATATACATACATACATACATGCACACATACACACGCACACACACATACACACACACACACACACACACACACACACACACACACACACACACACACACACACACACACACACACACACACACACACACACACACACACACAGATATATAATAATAATATATTTATGTAATAATATATATGTGTATATATATTTATTTATATATATATATATATATGTATATATATTTATTTATATATATATGTATATATATACATATATATATATATATATATATATATACATATATATATGTATATATATATGTATATATATAGTTATATATACATATACATATATACACACATAGACATGTGCATGCATGCGTGTGTGAACGTAGGCCTATGCACTCTGCTCGTGGCCGAGGCAGCGCGAGTCTGACCTCCTTGCTGCCCTGGAGGCCGCCGTTCTCGAGGGCGTAGGCCGACAGCACGTTGAAGCCCTTGACCACCTTCGCCTCCGGAACCAGGCCCTGCAGGTACTCGGCGTTGCTCCGGTAACTGCAAAGAAAGCGCCAGGTGAGCACACGCAGGCCATGGGAGAGCACAGCTCATCAGCTGATCGAGGCGAGTTTCGGCTCTGCGCTGCCTCCCCTTGCCGTTCTCTTCGCCGGACATTCCCTTCTGTCACGGCCTGCTCTCTCCTTTTATTTTCTTATTATAACCCCCCCCCCCTCCTCTTTCTTCTTCTCCTCCTCCTCCTCCTCCTCCTTCTTCTTCTCCTCCTCCTCCTCCTCCTCCTCCTCCTCTTTCTTCTTCTCCTCCTCCTCCTCCTCCTCCTCCTCCTCCTCCTCCTCCTCCTCTTCTTCTTCCTCTTATAATCATTATTGTTATTATTATTATCATTATTATTGTTATTATCATTATTATTGTTATTATTATTATCATTATTATTATCATTTTCATTATTATTATTATTATCATTCCTCTTCCTTCTCATGTGCCTCCACCTTATCCCCTCCTATTCCATCTTCCTCAACGCGACATCTACCTCCACAACCCCCACCTTCACCCCCACACTTGCCCCGCTCACCTCTCCACCCCCACACACACACAAACCCCATCCTCTTCCTCATACCTCTACCACTTCCACCCTCACAACCCACAACCCTTACCCCAATCCCACACCTCCCCCTATAACCAAGACCCCACCCCACATCTCCACCCCACCTCCATAACCCACAACTTTACCCCCATCCACACTTCCACCTCCACTCCCCACCTCCTTACCCACAGCTCTTACCCCCCCCCCCCACCTTCACCCCAAACCTCCACTCCCACCTCCATAACCCACAACTTTACCCCCATCCACACTTCCACCTCCACTCCCCCTGCCTCCTTACCAGCTCTTCCCCCCCCCCCCCCACCTTCACCCCAAACCTCCACTCCCACCTCCATAACCCACAACTTTTACCCCCACATCCACACTTCCCACCTCCACTCCCCACCCTCCTTACCCGCTCTTACCCCCCCTGCCTTACCCCCAAACCTCCACTCCCACCTCCGCAACCTGACTTACCCCACATCCCACTTCCACCTCCCTCCCTCCTTACCCACAGCTCCTTACCCCCCCCACCTTCACCCCAAACCTCCTCCCCACCTCCATAACCCACAACTTTACCCCACATCCACACTTCCACCTCCACTCCCCACCTCCTTACCCACAGCTCTTACCCCCCCCCCCCACCTTCACCCCAAACCTCCACTCCCACCTCCACACTTACAACTACACATCCACACTTCCTCCCTCCCACTCCCTACCTCCCACCCATTCTCCCACCCGTACCCCCGCCCCCACCCCTCCCCTTCGCCCCCACCCCTCCCCTCCGCCCCCAGCCCTCCGCCCCCGCCCCCACCCGTCCCCTCCGCCCCCAAGGCACTTACTGCGGGCCTCTCCGGCGCTCGGTGTTGTTGGACACGTCGACGAGCACCTTGTCCCTGAGGAGCGAGATGGGCAGGTAGTCGTAGTGGTCTCGGCCCACGGCCACCACCACCACCTTGGCCGCCCTCAGCGCCTCCTCCTGGCTGCTCAGCGTCGCGCCCGTCTGCCGCACCAGGTTCCTGAGGAGGGAGAAGTGGACGGTCATACAATCATATTGATAAGGGAATAATAATGGTGATAATGATGGTAAGGATACTGGTAATCATTATGAATAATAATGGTAGTAACAATAATTGCTGGAATAGTGAGTGACACTGATAAGGCCGTCAGCAGAGATGGTTACGAAGTACCAGCGCGAAGAACGGTTATGGATACGCCCTGTAAGACAAAACCTTTTAAGGATTAGCTTTTCGTGTGTTGACCTTCTACACCGGCAGTTGTCGACTGTGCTTTTCCTCATTAGTCAAATCAGAAGAAAAAAAACCCACTGAAACTCATAAGCACAGATCTTCCCCATCATCTTAGAAATTAAGGACAAACCCCAGATATTTGCCTCAGCCTCTCTCAGACACTCTGCAATCCGTCTTTCGAGAATCTTCCGACTCTTGTATAAGGGGCTGCGGCGTCCACCTATGTCCTGGAAGAGACGCTTGCCCTCCCGCCTCCCCCCCTCACCCCCTCCTCCTCGTCCTCCCTTCCTCCCCACCGTGAAGTTACAA
>BOPN01000852.1:371440-373940 GCA_017312705.2 Penaeus japonicus | reverse complement strand
AGAGAGAGACAGAGACAGAGACAGAGACAGAGACAGAGACAGAGACAGAGACAGAGAGGGAGAGGCAGAGAGAGACAGGGAGAGAGAGAGGACGGGGGGGGGACTACACGAACGAATGGTACGATTAATTCCGAATTTACAAAAAAAGTTCTCTTCCGATTATGGGAGAGCAGAGGAATGTCGACTGACTGGGTCTCCGGTCGTGGCCGCGGCAATTCAGCGCCGCGGAGGGAAGGATGTTACGTAAAAGGGCGAGTCGTTTCCATAGAGACCTGTGTGTTTGGTCTTTCTGTGAAATAAGAGCCACTATTGTTTCGTATTTTTGTATATGTGCGTGTCTGTGTTTGTATCTATATTTATCTTTTTTAACTACCAATCTATCTACTTATCTGTCTATCTATCTCACGATATCTCACAAGAGAAACAACACTCACAAAGGTGTCCCTTCCCTGCCTCCACCTTCGCTTATATAAGTCCTGACTAACATTTTAAAAGTCAAACCCAAATAAAAAAAAGAAAAGAAAAAAAGAAGTGACGTAAAACAAACCTTACATCCTTCCACAACCACACTGATTACTGGTACTTATACAACCGAAGAACCCGTTTCCATGACACTTTGAAGTCGACAACAATGCCATTACTTCTATCCGACCAGGATAACGACCATGGTAGGGAAGCAAAGATACCAACAGAGTGACGCAATCGCCCCCCCGATAACGCACGAGGCAAATGGATCTATCAATTGCAAATGGATCTATTAATTGCAAATGGATCTATTAATTGCAAATGGATCTATCAATTGCAAATGGATCTATCAATTGCAAATGGATCTATAAACAGACCCCCGGCAAAGAGCGAGGACACGTAGTCGTGACATTTCGTCCATCAGCTGACGCCAGGCGGCACCGCCTACGCGAGCATCGTCTGTGCTGTTTCTTTTGTGCGCGGCCACCCGGGTCTGGCATTACGCGTCTTTTTCTTCCCGGTCGGTCGGTCGGTCGGTTGGTTCGGGGGTTCGTGAGAATGTCAGTCATTATGCGAGCATGATGATGGCTTAGATGATAACTGGGGATTATCATTGTCAGGATGATCATTATCTCCTTTGCTGTCATCATTCTCATCATTGCTAATATTGATGTTATAACTTTTATTCTTGTCGGTGGTGTTGTTATCATTAGCATTATCGTCATTATCATTACTATTAGTAGTTGTAGTTGTAGTCATAGTGGTAGTGGCAGTGATAGTAAAACTGGTGGTAGCATTTTAATAGTAGTTGTAGTAGTAATAGTAGTAGTAGTTGTTGTTGTTGTTGTTGTAATATCATAATTATTATTATCATCTTCACAAATACTATCGTTATCATTATCAACACTATTATCTTTATCTTCATAATTATCATTGTCATTATTGTTATCATAATGGCAGTTATAGTGACTATACTTATTACCATTATAGATATCACTGTTACCATTATCATGACCATCATCGTTTCATATCATAATGATTATGATGTTCCTACCAACGCGCAGGGGATATCCGGCCTCAGTGGCACTCGAAGGCGAAGCAAAGTCGACCGCAAGACCGCAAGACTCAGCTCTTGCAGCAAGACAAAGAAACTCGGGACAAAGCCACTCATTCGCTGCACTCGTACGCGCTGCTGTGCAAGTGGTTTGGCGGGGGCGAGCGGCACTTTTCTGTCCTCTTTCATCTCCTCTTTCATCCTCTCTCTCTCTCTCTCTCTCTCTCTCTCTCTCTCTCTCTCTCTCTCTCTCTCTCTCTCTCTCTCTCTTTCTCTCTCTCTCTCTCTCTCGCTCGCTCGCTCTCGCTCTTTCACTCCCTCTCCCTCTCCCTCTTCTTTTTCTTCTTCTTCTCCTTCTCCTTCTCCTTCTCCCTCCTTCTCCCTCTCCTCCTCTCTCTCTCTCTTTCTCTCATTCTCTCTCCTCAATATACATACACATGTATACGTAGGAATATTGATAACCCAGAAATCATTAAAAATAAACTGTGATCATTCTGACTTTAACCAATATTAGTAATTTACTTACCTATCTACCTATATACCTACCAAACTGTTTATCAACATACATACATACATACATACATACACACATACACATAAACACACACACACATATATACATACATAGCGCGTAATTGCAATGGGCTGTTATGCAACGTCTTGAAGACCCACGCCGGTCTGGACCCACGGCCTTGAGAGCAGGATAATGAAGGAGGAAGCGAGGGATGGGGAGAGGCGGCGAAGGGCCGAGGAAGAGTCTTCTCGCAGAGATAAATGGCAGGGGGGGGGGGGGGGGGGGGGGGGGGGGGGGGGGGATAGGTAAGTCACGCAGATGGAAGGTACTCACGGCCTTGAAATTAACCCCATCACACACAACAGCCTTTTGCGTCGTTTTGGGCTGGGATGGGGTTGGGGTGGAGGTGGAGGTGGGGGTGGGGTTGGGGTTGGGGTGGGGATGGGGAAGCAGGGGGGGGGGGCAAA
>BOPN01000852.1:341440-343940 GCA_017312705.2 Penaeus japonicus | reverse complement strand
TTAAGCGTGCCACTATATTGACTCCACGAGTAAGGAAATGCCTTCGGGCGGTTTAGGGCAACACTGCAAGTGCAAATGGCAGACAACGGTCAAGTTTTGAGGAAGTATTTCCTGACGAAATCATGGCGTGATCTCGCTCCATATAACACTGAAAGAACAAAATTTAGCAGCAAAGACGAGCCAACACGTGTTGAGAAAATGCATCACTAATAATAACACTTTAGTAACGGGGCCGCCAGGTACAAGAAACAACAAGAAACGGAAGGTTCAAATTACGACCACCGACAGATTCCTAAGCCATTCGTTCGGAAACCACACCGTGGCGATAACAGTCAACAAGTTCTTGCAATTAGCTATTAGATGGCGTTCTAGATTACTTTGTCAGATGTTATCGACACGGCCTGACTGCAGCCGTGCGTTGCTGTGGCAATAAGACATCAAACGATACTCACTTATTGCTTTTCTTGCAAGCGTATAAGTCTTCCCCGTTAACATGTTAACTGTTCATTGTTTTTCTCTAAAGGACTGGAAAACAAGCTATCGCTGTTGTTGTGGAAGTATAGCTTACAGTAGCCCTTAACGCGTCTGAGTAGACCCAAATAGCAATAGTTCTACTGGATTTCTATCATCAGCGGGATCATTGCCATTGATGACGCATTCGGAACCACTGATCACTAAGGGTTCGCGCACTTAATCACATGTTATACTTTATTGACTCTGTTACATGATCTCTCATATTACTAAACAAAGAAATTGTTCGACTTAAATGTGTAAACTGTAGATCGGGTTTCTAGCAGTACGTGTGTCAAACCGATTAAGGTCAAAGTACCCTGGTTCGTGAGTCGCTATCACTCCTACCCAACGCGGGTTCATAAACATCATTTTTCACCTCTCATTCGCTCTCGCAGCCATTTGGCTTTGTGTAATCCTCTCAGATTAAACTTCCATGTTCATGAGGGAAGCGTGTTCCTCAACCTGCATCGCAGCGGAGACCTCAATGCAGCGCTCGGAGGAAGCCACCGCGCCTTCAGTCTCTCGGGGCAAGAGAGAGCTTGTTTCCTCATTCCTTTCATTCTTACGACCGTTCATTCAGACGGATTCGTTATCTATCTATCTACATATACATAATTTTAAGTTTTTCTTGATATTTACATTCTGATAAAATATGGTCATGCATTTGTCTATATAAACACAATATCGTCTTAAATGCAAGAAGGGTTCGTAAAGGTAATGAATACGCCATTCCACTCGCTGAATGAGAGTAGAGCATAATTGATCATTAAAACAAAAAAAATATATATATATAAAATAGTCATTTCTATGAAAGAATCGTAAGTGAAGAGAACTTTCTCTCGTGCCTTTCTCGCATATAAAGATTGGAGACGATAAGAGCGCTGACATGCAAGCAAGGTAATACAAGATTCATATTTGAACTTCAGGATTGTATTGCTCAGGGTGCCAGCGGTACGTAGAATAAGAATAGACCGATTGAAGATGACCGCGTGCCCAGTATCAAAATTCAATAAGAAAATAACAAACGGTAAATACAATACGCAAGCATATTGTAAATCGCCAATCTTTAGCAATCGTATAAAAAATCAGAGGACAGCCTATCACTCTTAATGGCTCTCCGAAGAAAAGGTTCCACTCACGTTGTCAAAGCAAGGAGGGGGTTATGTGCTGTTCCTTCCACCGTCCGAGCCACACTGAGATGTGCCGTCCAGGCGAGTCTGGGGTGTGCACTTTTCGGAACTGAGTTACCAACTCGTCATTATAAATTCAAAAAGGTATTTTTTTGCAGATGTGAGAAAGTTATTTGGTGATTTGTCCTGTTCTATGTAACTAATGTACATGTGGCATTCAGATGTGATGTATTTTTGGTGTATAGTGTTATTTTACGCGTGGTTATTGACTGAATATTGTTATCAATATTGCGGATGTGGACAAACTGGATGTCCAGCTTACGTAAGTTTGTAGCAAAGACTATATACGAAAGATAGGAAAGCACCTATCCTACCATTTAAAAAAAATGTGAGGCCGCAATCTCATACCAGCGCCATCTCTTGTTCAGATATATAACTACAAAAAGAAAACTTTTCCAGGGGTAACTATTACACTACTATTTATATCAATTTTAGTTGTATTGTTACAAAGATATCGATGGTAATTAATGAAATACAACTTTTATTAATGATGATAGACAATGTAAAACAATATCATTTATAAACACTATATTATAATATGTATAGTAATAATATGAAATACAATGTTATAATTTTCTGGGTATAACTCAAAGTTTTGAAATAGTTGAACATGATTTTTATATTTCATGACCCCATGCACATGTATATTTTCATATTGATATTAAATTATAAAACAATATGCATAATATTCAAAACTATTCTGTTATTATAGATATTTTTGTTATTAACAATGTCAGTACAAATAGCCCTTATCCACATTTCCTATTAGTTTGTATTTTTTCTGTAACATATCAATT
>BOPN01000852.1:321440-328940 GCA_017312705.2 Penaeus japonicus | reverse complement strand
TTCGTTGGAATCAATTTCAGATTATTCAGCGCTCCCGTATATGATGTTGGAAGTACAGAATCTGTATCAGGAACTCAAGTAATTGCGCAAAGTCTGTGAAAATGCTATCATAAACCTGTTATGTTTGTTGTACTTTATATTAATCATACCTTGTAATTGACGCCAATGGTCCGGAAACTATCTAGCAAATCTCAGTAACACTTAAATGTCGTTTTACCGGAGGCTCAGACAACAACGACAATGTAATGTTTCCTTCTGCGGTGTGTGATTGCCGTCTCATCGGGTCTGCCAATCAGTGCCAAGCTTTTTAGCAATCAGAACGTGGACATCTGGTGAGAGTTCGCCGGCCGTAGCAGTGATACATCGGCGGCAGCGACGCTTGCCAGAGCGGATTTTAGAGGACTCGTTTTGCTTGCGTCCGGACTCCCACGGCGATAAGGATATTGGTATTAAACCGGTGTCAGAGGAGAAAAAAGGAGGTAAAATGGGGAGAAGGATGGCAAGACTGGACGGAGAGGCGAAGAAGGTGGACCGCGAAAGTGATGACGGTGGAGAGAACGGAGGAACAGCAGGAGAGAACGGATGATAAAGACAAGAGACGGCTGTCCATTGAGACTGAACACTGAACAAAGAGGTAGACAAAATGAACAATAGTTGGCAATCAGTGCCTTGCGCCATCACAGTCTTGCATGACTGCCACGCTCAGGTTCATGACACCGGCAGTAGATGCAAGACCAAAACAAACAAAAGGGGCTCTGCGGATCTCGCGTGGTACGGGTTGTCCCTGTGCCAAATGGACCACAAACCCAGCACTGCTCAGGGACAAGCCTGCGCGAGAAGGGGCAGAGGGGGGAGGGGCGTCGCGGGACGATCAGCGGGTCTGGAGTGAATGACTGACCTCGAACAGAAGCGGAGCGACACATCAGTAGCAATAGCAGTGGTAGCAACAGCAGCAGTGTTAGGGCCAGCAGTATAGTTATGAATCAGCAGCAGTAGATATAATCCTAGTAGTGCAAACATGAGCTGTACGATGCTATTATTAGTTGTAATTGAAGGAGCAGGAGCGATTGTGGCAAATAGTGATGATTGCCAGAGAAGCAATTCTTGAACAGCACTTTTGGTAATAGAACTAGCAGCAACCACAGTAGCTGATGTAGTTGTAGAAGCGTATCTTAGTAAGAAGAGTATACTAGCACTTCTACTAGATAGGCCTAGTGGAGGCGCTAACACCTTAATGAGCAGCAATAATTGGTCGCGTGAGCAGGGGCAGGTAGGGAAGGGGGGTTGCAGGCCAAATGATAAAGAATAGCAATAGGACTAGCATTAGTGTAAAAAATAATAGCATTAGTAGCAGGAGTAGGGATATTCGATAGAGCAACAGTAATGGCAGTAAAATAACCGTAGTAGAAGTAGTAGAAGTGAAATTATCAATAATGATGATATTCAGTGATAAAAATAGTGACCACAAGAACCAATATGATGTAATATGCACATTCTTCAGGACGGTCAAGCAGTAAATGGAAGTGTTGCCATGGCAACAAGCGGAGGTCATTCCATTACAGAAAGGTGGCAACAGTAGCAAGAGTGTTGGAAGTAACACTAATGTTATTGTTGTTATTGACAGCAGAAAAAAAACATGAATGGCAGCAGTTGTTGTAGAAATATTCACACTAGTGACTCGTGGTAGCAAGAAACACTTGTAGAAGCATTAGTTATGACAACGTAATGGTAGTATTACTAATAACGGAAGGAATAGTAGTTGTTTTATCCGAGATCCACACGACAGCAAGGGTCAGGGAGTAGCAGTGATTCCAGATGTATTTTGTTCTCGGGTAATTGATGAAAGTTGTTGCTCGTATGGTTATGAGGGGAAGGAAGGGTGGGGTGGGAAGTCGTTTTCACTTAGGTAAGAAGCGGTAGCTGTAGTAGCAGAAGTGTGGTTGTGGTTGCAGTGTTAGTAGTAATAGCAGTAGCGTCGATCTTGTAAGCCTATTCATAGCATCATTCGCATCAGTAGTAATAATAATAGCAGTGTCAAGAGTAATTAGGAAAAATTATGACAACTAAATTAAGGGTAATTAGGGAAAATAATAGCAACAAAATTAAAAGTAGTAATAGTAACGGTAGCCGCAGTAGATCCATTAGCCGTAGAAGTAGTAATAATAGTCTTGATAGCGAAAGTGGCGCCACTGCACTTCGCAGGCAGCAGAGAAAAGGCAAGCATTGCGAAAGAGTAGCAACGTCTCCGAATCCGTGACAGCGGCTGTTTGGCCGACACTTCGAATCACGTTTCCCCAGTATTGCCAGGCACGCCGTGACTCCCTGAGAACTTACATAACTTCTGCAACATTACGCAAGTCGCTTTATTGTCCGGGACACGTCAGGCAGATCCTGCAGGACGCAGACCAACGCTAGGGGAGGAGGGAGACACAGCCGAGGCAGACCCGAGACCAAACCAACACAAATTACACACTTATACATGCCGCTCGTGAAAAGTACACAAGTAGTGTAATATATATATATATATATATATATATATATATATATATATATATATATATATATATATATATATATATATATATGTGTGTGTGTGTGTGTGTGTGTGTGTGTGTGTGTGTATGTGTGTGTGTGTGCTTGTGTATATATACATATATATATGTATATATATATCTGTATATATATGTATGTATATATATATATATATATATATATATATATATATATATATATATATATATATTTATATATATATATATATATATATATATATATATATATATATATGTATATATATGTATATATATATATATATATATATATATATATATATATATATATATATATATATATATATATATATATATATATAAATGTATATGTATAAACATAAATACAAGATGTATGTGTTTTTTCACGAAACGAAAGTAGATATCAAGGCGAATCCCTTTGAAGTGGCCGGGACTCTCCTTACGAAAATCGCAGAAAATTGTTTTAAACGCTGCCGTTTCGGGAACAGGTGACAGGCAGCAAGTGAGACTACCGCAAATAATTGCTGTTATATATATATATATATATATATATATATATATATATATATATATATATATATATATATATATATATATGTATATATATATGTGTGTGTGTGTATGTGTGTGTCTGTGAGTGTGTTTGTGTGTATGTGTGTAATTGTATGTGTGTTTGTGTGTGTGTATTCGTGTGTTTGTGTGTGTGTGTGTGTGTGTGTGTGTGTGCAATTTATCTCTCTCTATATATACACATATATATTTGCATATATATATATATATATATATATATATATATATATATATATATATATATATATATAAATATATATTTATATACATATATATATATATATATATGTGTGTGTGTGTGTGTGTGTGTGTGCAATTTATCTCTCTCTATATATACACATATATATTTGCATATATATATATATATATATATATATATATATATATATATATATATATATATATATATATATATATATATATATATATATATAAATATATATTTATATACATATATATATATATATATGTGTGTGTGTGTGTGTGTGTGTGTGTGTGTGTGTGTGTGTGTGTGTGTGTGTGTCTGTGTGTGTGTGTGTGTGTGTGTGTGTGTACTATGTATATATGCATGTATTTGTGTGTACGTATTATGTGTATGTTCAGTTCAGTTCAGAGAGATATGCGAAGACGTCGCTTCGCCCGGGCTATATGCACGGGCCGGCTGTGCGTGTATGTCTCTGTGTATGTATGTATTACGTAATTATGTATGTATGTGTATGTATGTGAATTATGTAGATATACTGATTATTTAGCTCTTATTTTCTGCATTTTTCTTTTATTTTGAAAAATGTTTGGTTTGTTTTTTTGACGCCAACAGACACAACCACTTACTAGAAGATCGAATGACTGGCAGTGACGAAGCAGAGAGTGAAGTAAAGTCGTTTGCAATGTCTCACGAATGAAGTATATCTAACAGTCGGTATCCGCTTTTTAAAAATCCCAGATGAAGATTTGGAATATAATAAGCATATGAAGTTTTGGAATATGATTAACATATGAAGTTTTGGAATATAGTTAACATATGAAGTTTTGGAATATAATTAACATATGAAGTTTTGGAATATAATTAGCATATTTGCGTTGACACTATAAATGACGTAAGTCTTTGGAGTGGGATATCGAGACAGACGTCTGTGGCTCCTGATGTAAACTCGGTCATTTTCAGACACATGAAAGATTTCATCAATATATATTTTCTCTCTTTCTTTTCTTTTCTTTCTGTGATCTGATTATATCTCTTATTCAAGGTGGAGAGAATCGCCATCGACTGAACAACAGGAGACATATAATGAAAAACGTCATGTCATGCACCAAAGTAAGCACATCGTTCTGTGAGTTTTCTACTTGAGCCGTGTAGCGTAAGGCCTGAAGAAAAAAAAAAACTACAACATAAATAAATCTGAAAAAAAACACATACAGTCACAAGAAAGAAACAAACACTTACGACTCTATCATGAACTGACCGGACAGCGAAATGAAATGTTGAACTCGTGTGCCTCCTTTGGCGCGCGTTGTCTCCCTGGTTCCGGGAGGCAGGGCGGGGGCGGTCGACCAGCGGTGCACGGAAGGGCGGCGGGGCGAGGAGCGAGCGGGCAGAGCAACCCTACTCTTTCGAGAAACCCGGAACTCGGTGTTACACAATCAGCGGGGGGGGGGGGGGGGGGGCGCAAAGGCGGTCACAACAGACTCATTTTTGTAAGCAGTTACTTGGAGATGATAAGATAATGGAAATAGGTACCTTAAGGATTATAAAAAAATACCTGGCTTAACTCTCCGAGATGTAAAAAATTACGAATAAATAGAAGGATAAGAATAATAACTTTAAAATCAATATAATCCGTAGCCCATTCATATTTCTGGTGTCTCCATGGAGACAAAACCAAAAAATTCATTCCCTGTTTTTTTTTTAAGCTGGAAACTTGCGTAACACGGCTGGTGAATCGTGTTTGCGAGTGGCTGGTTGGCTGCCTCTTGACGACACGTGATTCGGAGTGGAAATGCCACGAAGACAAGCCAGGTGGACGCAGCCCTATGGCATCGAGAGATCAGTCGACATCGCTCTGACGCCGGTGACAAAACAGCGAACGAATCAGGAATAAGAGGAATGGCAAGTAACAGCGATTACGATGATATTGACGATTTTTTTAAAGAATTCCGTATATGATAGAATAATGATAGGTATGATAATAATGATTCTAATAGTATTGTTACTAATAAACTTTTTAATGATGATGATGATGATAACAAGCTGATGGATAAACAAATCAAGATGGATAAACAAATCAATATATTTTATGGATACTGTTTTTTTCTACAATTGTATCGATCTGATAGTGTTTTACCATTCAAACTGTTTGCTTCGATTCCTCCATTCAAAGAGCAATAACGACAGAAGAAAATGGGAAAGTCCATGAAGAAGAATACATAAAAATAAAAACAAAAATGGACGTCGATATGACTATAGGAACCCACATGACCTCAGTCAGGACAACCTCTAGGACGTCATTCCCGCCAGCAGGTAAAAGGGTGACTCATTTCCTGGCTCTGACTGAGAAACTCCGGTGTCCAGGTGTTATCGTGTGTGTACTAACTGTGCATACACGGAAACATTAAAACGGTCGATTTTTCGTGAGGGTAAATCTATTGCAATGATACGAGTATGGATAATGAAATATATTTACATGATGTATATTGTTTTAGTCAATTTCAGTTCGTGCGCATCGTGATGAAAATGGCAGACAGTAGGCTCCGTGGAATCGATAGATCGACCAATTGTAATTAAGGTACCCATACGAGGTGCGATTCGGCCTTAAGACCATCGGACAAACCTGGTTGGAACCGACAGCTGGATCGTCTATGGGCTGGTTGTGATCTGCCCGACCGACCGACCGACTGACAGTTGGTCGGATGGAGACCAGACAGCCGACTCGGCCGGTCGGGAGGTCTAGCGTGCCACGGCTAGATATTTCCGTAAATTGACTGGCTTAAAACTTAATTAGATCTGAGCCTGAGCCTTCTCTCAGTAATTGGAGGAATCGTAATGCGATCGACTTTCATGATGAATTGGCCCTCAGGAACAATGAATGATCGCAAGTTCAGCAACATTGCACTGTCATGCAAGAGAAACTCGTCAAGAGACCAGCAGTGTACATTCACCCACTTATCAGCACATCTTAAAGTATTCAACGTGTAAACCTCACAGCCATTTAAAACTCCGCGATATGACTTATCAGTTAGGAGACCCAAGTGAAGGGGCGCCGCCCCAGCGCTTCCCAGGACCCACAATGGCGTCGCGTTTTTCCCGCACCAATTCCGGCAACGGCGACAAAGGTGTGAAATTACAAGTATGACAACAATGGCCCATCTAGTCGTCCGTGGTAACTTGGCGTGATGGGGGCGTGGGCAGGGACAAAGGTACCTCGTGATTACGTCATTCCTATTTGAAGAATGAGGAAAAAGGGTCACTTCTTGATTCGGAAAGATAAAGCAGAGACAAGCATTGCTGATAAAGAAGTTATTACAATTACCATGAGCAAATTAAAGCCTAAAATCATTAATATATACAAAGTATGGGATAGGAAAGGCTGACATTACTAAAATTTGTTATACAAAAGACAAACTTTGGTATTCCCGAAGGCAAGAAAATCGGAAAATCCGCATGTCTTGAACCAACGGCACTCTAGGAATATATGTCAGGAAGCTGCAGTCTGCGAGATGATAAAAATCAGCGCCTCAACCTTACGGTTCTCGGATCGGCAGTTGGCAATGATAGCTTGTCATGCATAACGTATTGTATGTTTTTTCTCTTGTTTTCCTGATATATCTATCGCATCTTTTATTTCTAACCAGAATGTAAAACCTTCTTTAGCAGGATAAATGCATGTGCAATTAAATGCGAAGCATCGATCTCCCTCCACATAAATAGTCCACTACGTCCATTTAACTTCAATTCACAGCTAGAAACCTTTGTTAGTATCGCTAGGAAATTATTCGTTCTTACTTATTCCACGCATGATATTTATACGACATCTGATAGTGTGATGGTGGCAACGCACTAAAAAAAAAGTACTGAAAGATGTTCCATCTCTGATTCATGAAGAGGTTTCCCACCTGTCGGCGATCTCATGACGAAAGGCTTCGTCTCAATTCACGCGACGCTGGTGGACTACTTCTCTGCTCTGTCATTAGCAGAGGCTTTCTTTAACGCTCAACTGATATTCATGCAAACTCATATCTCTACTCATTTCATTCGTGTTTAAACAAGACACAACGAGCTTGAAAGAAAACGGAGACGACACAAACATATGGCTTAGTCTACGGATATGACAACGCCCATTTCAAAGAAGAGAGTTTTAATTAAAGAGTAAAGCTGCCAGGATAACGAGTGTTGTAAAAACGA
>BOPN01000852.1:303940-316440 GCA_017312705.2 Penaeus japonicus | reverse complement strand
ATGTGAACTGATGGGAGAATTATACAATTATTTGGTTTTAGAAGTTATATTTTCTTTTTGCAAAAAGTTATAGAGATTTTAGCAGATTTTAATTTGATAACCATATACTTTGATGAAGATAAAAACAGTGTCCACATTATACTCCAGAAATCACGATTATTATAAGTATATCAATGTGCCTACATATCGCCATCATGTGTGTGTGTGTGTGTGTGTGTGTGTGTGTGTGTGTGTGCGTGTGCGTGCGCGTGTGCGTGTGCGTGTGCGTGTGCGTGTGTATGTGTGTGTGTGTGTGTGTGTGTGTGTGCGTGTGTGTATGCTTGATCTAGTACTCTCTCTCGCGTTCTCTCTCTTTCTTTCTTTTTCACTCTCTCTCTCTCTCTCTCTCTCTCTCTCTCTCTCTCTCTCTCTCTCTTGCCTATAACACATATGTGTATGTGTGTGTGCGTCTCTACTTGTATCTCAACGTATTTTCTTTCGTTTGCATTCATTAATTTCCTCTTAATATTCCATCTCTCTCTCTCTCTCTCTCTCTCTCTCTCTCTCTCTCTCTCTCTCTCTCTCTCTCTCTCTCCTGTCATCTTACACACATGCATATTACCTTACCTCAAGTCAAAAACAAGTAAAAAAAGGGAAAGTACGCAATGACAGGAATTAAAAAGTACTCGAAACCAAAACTACAAACTTCAATCGAACGTACATTGTTATCTTTTCGTTCTTCCGACTCGTCGTGTAATGTCCACAGTAAAGAATATATCGTCTTATATCTCTTATCGCAATTACACTGGATTACTTAAGGCACACGACTTCATTGTTGGTTGGTCTTACTTCAAAAATCTGTGATGTTCTTACACAGTTTATGACTGTTATTCTTACACTCCGAATTTGCAATTCTTAACTCCGAGCTTTGTTCCTGTCGGCGTGACCATGTCCTCTGAGTGTGCATGACCTGTCGCTTGTCAAGCCATACGCGCACTGACAGTCATGGACACAGTGACCGCTCCAATCGACATGCGTTAAATCATGTAAACATTTAGAAAGGTCGCCGTTTTTGTTTTTCGTTTTTTTTTCTTTTACTCTTGCGGTGTGTATCATTCGATATTTCATGTCCAGAGTTAAAATTAAGAAACAGCTACACAGAATCTTGTGTAAATCGTTTTTTTTTTTTTTTTTCATAATTTAGTTTCTATTCTAACTAACCGCGTACTTGAAGCGAAGAAAGGATAACTATAATATAAAATCTCTCTCTCTCTCATGATTGAAAAAATATAAAGCCAAAAAAATATCGAATAAAGCAAATCAATCAAGAGTATAAAAAACAAATCCATTTCTTACATTTCAGTTAATGACAAGTAAACAAAAGTAAACATGTGAACAAAACATGGGTTACAGTCATTTAAACATACACGTATCGCATATTTACCGAACCTGAGTCTCGTAATCAATATCAGGTCCCAGTGTATTTTTCCTTGACGTCTTTACCATCCGTCCCCTGACGATCTGTCTTTTCCAGAAGTCGAGGTGCAGTGCCGTTACCTTGATCATTTTTTGTCCTGGTATAGGGCTCAGTAAGTTTGCCTTGTATAAAACATTACATGTTATCGGATTTTTCTTTTTATTCCATGGTGAAAGAGGATTGAAGGTAGGTGAGGTCGAGGCACACAGTTGTCGTACACATGTGAGAAAGTTTTTCTTTTCTTTTTTACATGATAATCGTCATTGAAATTAAGGAATAAATTGAACCCGTCTTTAATGGCAGGGCGGTAAGGGGGCTGCCCTCAGCGGCGCGACAAAAGAGGATTCAGTGAACCAAGTCCCAGTCTACAGGGGAAAAATAAAACGTTTATGCTATGAATAAAAATAAATGCCGATTCCATCTTCTGAAACATTTCCTGGGGTCACAATGTCAAGCTACGCCACCGGTTATCTTGTTAATTAAGGATAAATCATAGGGTGCATATAGCACTTTCCCTTTGGATTCACAACATATTTTTTTCCTTTTTAGTTGGAATATTTCTGTTCAGATATATGGATTTCAGGTGTGGTAATTTAGATGGGAAAGGGTCTATAGACATTAGGCTATTTTTAACATGTAAATTCGATAACCTAAGCTGTCAAAAGTAAATCAAAAGCCACCAACCTTCAGAAGTGTTACGTTAGTAAGATCTTTAATCCTCTATAATGATATAATCATCATGTTTTAAGGTAACAAAATTAAATAACGTACTTCAAAGAAAATTTCTTAGTTCAGCCTGGCAACAAGCGGTCATGTTTATTATCAAGATCATTATCCTTATTATGATTAATAGTTGCACTATCATGATGATTATTCTAATTGTTGTTATTAATATTATCTTTATTATCTTTGCACCTGGAATAGGGAATAAGTCGGGCAACGATATTTAAAAGAAAAGTTTATGAATGTTAGAATAGCGTGCATCTGTAGCGATGTATACAGTATGAAAATAAAATCCGGCAGCTTCAAAATTCGAATTATGATACTTGTAATGGATGTATCTATATACAAACTCAGTGTGTGTGTGAGTGTGTGTGTGTGTGTGTGTGTGTGTGTGTGTGTGTGTGTGTGCGTGTGTGTGTGTGTGTGTGTGTGCGTGCGCGAGCGCGCGTGTCATCAACCAAGGAAGCATTCTTATATTTTGACGTTTGCAATACGCCGAAGACTTTTTAACCGGTGTACATGCTTGAATAACTGTATTAGTTTTTTTTTTTAATTCAGCGTGTAACTGTCATATCCCCAGATATCCCTGCCCTCGGCGCCCCGATTGCAAGACAAAAATGCCCAATGCCCAGACGCCCATGCCCACTCGCGCTGTCAGTCAGTCAGTCAGTCAGTCAAGCGGCCGCCCACTCACCCTTATCTCACCTTTGACCTAAACAATTGAGTCCTTTACGCTGTGCCACGGCAAAGCTTCCAAATTACACAAGAACAAAAAGGAAAATCAAGTTTACCCGCCGTGTTTTCACGTTTACGAATAGGAAAAGTTCAGGAAATAAGTCGAGAGCGCGAGAGATCCTAATGGCGTCGAGATCCTGCTGGAAGAAGGGAAACTTTTGACGCCCTTTTGACCACCATTACAGGCGTCTCATCAGGAATTAAATGTCAGTGCTTCAGGGTGAATAAGGATGTTTAATTAATTATCTCTCGTGAATGGTTGGTGTTGTGTTTGTGTTTGTGAGTATCTTTTGGAGGTCAGGTTAGGTTACGGTCGAGTTGAAATTTATGTGTAACGCAGTAATTGAACATTTCAAATGATTTGTCATGCCGTAAGTTAACGAAGGACATTTAGATGATTATTTATCCTTGCCATTTGATGTGATAAAGTAGTTGAGCTTCATCTGGCTGTGATCTTTAACTAAGAAGAATAGTTGCACCACGTTAACTTATTAGCATTTATTTATGTAGTGTTCCCCCTCACACTCGCTTTTAATATCAAGTGATGGGATGATAGATAGGATATATATATAGGATGGGAGGTTGAACCAGTTGAACCCAGTCGTGACAGATGCAGCTCCAGTAATCGCCTTTGCCTCCGCGCCTTCAGGGCTCTGGAAAAGGCCAATACCCCCCCCCCCCATATATGGTCATGATAGAGCTTGTACTGGTTCCCTTATTTATGATATAATTCCAAGAAGGCCTATGAGCTGTAATTCTTTATACATGGTACATAAATTGGGTGTTGGTTTTATTGAATTTGTGCCCTCTTTTATTTTATTTTCCTGAGTGACAGAAGTTTTTGATGCCAAAGGAAATTTTAGCATAAGAACAAAATTAGACTCATATGTACTGGAGAAGTATTAGCATATCAAAAGAGGGAAACCATATTTGATTATTTTAGTGTATATCTCTTCCATTGTGGTTGGGCCTAATTATCACCAGTTTAATTATGTTCACAGTGGTGGTTCAAGTTGAGACGACTTTGAAGCTAATAAGATTTACCGTCTGAAA
The DNA here is from genome assembly GCA_017312705.2 of Penaeus japonicus. Taxonomy (NCBI): domain Eukaryota; kingdom Metazoa; phylum Arthropoda; class Malacostraca; order Decapoda; family Penaeidae; genus Penaeus; species Penaeus japonicus. The sequence goes on along the minus strand of BOPN01000852.1, from coordinate 312,473 downwards.
CGTCATAAAAAATATAAAAAAAACGCAGGTGATATATTTGTTGTTCCCATACCTTCAAAATGTAATGTATTGCTTTTCCTTTCAACTAAACCTCAAAATTGTAAAACTCTCAGACAGCCTTTTACTTTCCAGTCTTTAAACTCAATCTTTCTGACTAAACTTCAGAATCTGCTGACAATCCTCTTTAACTGGTCTGTTAGTTTCTTTCATTCATGACCCATTGAAAGGAAAGGAATGTCCATAGATATACATGTGCAATTCATGAAAATTCTATTCATAGATTCAACAAGTTGGTAGACAGAGGAAAGGTCTATTATTAAATTGTTTTGTAATTATATATATTGTATGAAAGGACTTCTTAGGTCCCAGTCTTAGTTCTGTAATTCTTAGTGCAATTGCGTTAAATTGCATCAATGATTCAGAAGATTTCACAATGCATTATTCAGTTTTTATTTCTCTGTAAAGCTTTTTTTAATTTATGTTTTACATATACAATTTCCATTTATTTTTGTATGTAGGAGGATTGTTTAATCTGTTTAATAAAAAAATCTTGCAGTTTATACAATATATTGCAAGCGTGCATATTCTACAATCAAAGTAGACCGGCCAGTTCACATATCTTTCTATTGTACCTGATTAGTCATACTTCACTACAGTCCATCGGGTTATACCGTGCAGCAAACATGTAGGTGATTTTTCCAACATATATGAATATATGCTGGAATTATAATGAGTTCCAACATGTAGTACATGTATTTTTCATGTAGTAGTCTTGTCTGCCAGAGGTATTTATATAGACATGAATATGATATATACATACATACATATATATATTTTTATGTATATATATATATATATATATATATATATATATATATATTTATATTTATATGTACATTTAGTCAGATCAGTTATTTATTTATGAAGAGAGGTAAGATGATTGAATCCTGGGCCTTTTGAAATAAAGTGAACTAAGAGAGAATGAGAACAGACACATAAAGATAGTTAGAATACTTGTATAGATTTAGTATCTATACAGATGAGTGCAGAATGAATAACTGTGTTGAAAATAGAAAACCTAAAAAATTAAAAAAAGGAAGATAGCAAATTATTATAGTATAGAGGAAGCTCAGTGTATGAACTGGAATAGAACGCAAGGCATAATGTGAGATAAACGTTTATAATCAGATAAACAAGGTAAAGTAAATATCAGGAAAACTTGCAAATGAAATCCAGTAATTAATTCTAGGAGCAAAATGACTAGAAAAGAAAGAGCAAGACAAATATAATAAAACTTGTAGTTAGAGTGACTCAGTTGCAAGAGGAGTGGATGGAATCAAGACTCACGGATAATGGGTATCACTCTGAATGGATGATATGGCTCTGAGATTGCCTCTAACATTAATTTGATTTCAATGGCATCAGGTACTTTGTAACGTATTTTTACACCATGATATTTTATATTTTTTTGTGATTGTTAGGAGAGCATAAGTGACATTATATCCATTTATTTGCATATATATTTTAGATTCCAACTACTGCAGATGTGATTGTCTGTAATGTATATTTCTATTCCTTATTTTTTCTAAGGAATTGATTTTTTTTGTGTGTGTGGAAAGCAACCATTACAATTTACTTTACAATATTCCTGGTGAATATTTTACTCTTGCCTATTTTAAGCACAATGACTGTCTTGTGAATCGTAAAACTAATTGGTTCATATTTAATAGCATTGACAGATTTTTCTCCTAATAACTTTAGACTTTGATCCCTCTTCTCTAATGCAATCATATTTGTAAAGATCAAAAGGATTGTTCTTTAATCATAATGGCATTTTCTGTAGATGGTCCCGATTAAAAAGTTGCTTTTGTAGATTATTATTATTATTTAATATCGTAATCTTTCTTGCATATTCTAGTGATTCCCATATAAAGTATTTTCTGTATTTTAAAGAGCAGAGACATTAGTTGAGATTCTTGTTAAGTACATATCTTTATAGCCTGGTATTGTTCATTATGATAATGTCATTGGGGTGAATACATTTCATTCATGAATTCTGATTTTAAAGATATATTGCAGACTACCTGTTAGTTCTTGGGCTGAGTCATGGAAAGCCCTGAGTCAGTTGACCTCTCCGATCAAGAAGAGAAGACGTCGCTTATCAAAGTCCAGCCCGAGGAGGAACATGCCTTCCCCGAGAAGTCCAGGAAGCCATTGGAAACTGTGGCATTCAATCAAGCCAGGTTACGGTGGGCGCTTTATAGAGTGAACAAGAATACCGTCTCCGTGAAGGACCTTGAGAATGGGAGTCTGTGGTCTTCAGCATCGTGCTTTGTACTGTTCGTGTTTGCTGGGCTTTTTGTCTTGGGCTTTTGGCAGCTTCAGATTAAGTATCTGAGAACGATTTATTATGATACTCTTCCCTTTCACTGTGTATGTTCAGTTGTATATACTGTAACTTTTCTAAGAGGAATATATATTTTTCGAAAGCCTTGTGTGTTCTGGATTGTATATACATGGTTAAGGTTGATGGGAAACATGCAGAATATTGTCTTTGAGGAACCTGAATACAAAGATGATATCATTGATGAGGAAGAGTCTAAATGAACAGATCCCAGAACACCAGAAGTGGAAATATTTTATGATAATGATAAATGCTTCATACTCTTACATAACTGAGAAAAATGCTGTTTACATAATAAGCTTTGTAAGGAGTAACTTGATTTCACATTTTGGTTGTTAGGAATAGCTTGGTTTTTAATGCTTGGCTCATGTATTTTCATTTCATAACAATTATTGTGATTGTCAGATGGGATGTTATTAGAATGGTTAAATTTTTTATTGATATTTCAAACAAATACAATTTTCAACCATTAAAGTTGGTGCCTTTTGATAGAGTTTTTCATACTGTGATTACAACTTTTAGGTATTTTCCTAAAGTGACGAAATTGTGATAACTAGTGATACTTAGTATAAAATACTGGCCTTAATAAGATGTACTTAAACAAGTACTGGCTGACTATTTTAAAGAGATGCAAAAATAATGTATATTATATATAGATATACATATATATATAGGCTATTATATATTGTATATAACCTAAGAATGTGCTCATTTTTATGCTAAAGATGAGAATACCATACAGTTTTCATTATTCTCAAATGAAGCATCTGGTAAAAAAGNCGCTCTCTCTCTCTCGCTCTCTCTCTCTCTCTCTCTCTCTCTCTCTCTCTCTCTCTCTCTCTCTCTCTCTCTCTCTCTCTCTCTCTCTCTCTCTCTCCTGTCATTCTTACACACATGCATATTACCTTACCTCAAGTCAAAAACAAGTAAAAAAGGGGAAAGTACGCAATGACAGGAAATAAAAAGTACTCGAAACCAAAACTACAAACTTCAATCGAACGTACATTGTTATTTTTTCGTTCTTCCGACTCGTCGTGTTATGTCCACAGTAAAGAATATATCGTCTTATATCTCTTATCGCAACTACACTGGATTATTTAAGGCACACGATTTGAATGTTGGTTGGTCTTACTTCAAAAATCTGTGATGTTCTTACACAGTTTATGACTGTTATTCTTACACTCCGAATTTGCAATTGTTAACTCCGAGCTTTGTTCCTGTCGGCGTGACCATGTCCTCTGAGTGTGCATGACCTGTCGCTTGTCAAGCCATACGCGCACTGACAGTCATGGACACAGTGACCGCTCCAATCGACATGCGTTAAATCATGTAAACATTTAGAAAGGTCGCCGTTTTTTTTTTTTTTTCTTTTCTTTTTTTTACTCTTAGGGTGTGTATCATTCGATATTTCATGTCCAGAGTTAAAATTAAGAGACAGTTACACAGATTCTTGTCTATTTTTTTTTTTTTTTTTCATAATTTAGTTTCTATTCTAACTAACCGCGTACTTGAAGCGAAGAAAGGATCACTATAATATAAAATCTCTCTCTCTTATGATTGAAAAAAATAAAGCCAAAATTTATCCAATAAAACAGATCTATCAAGAGTATAAAAAAGAAACAAATCCATTTATTACATTTCACTTTATGATGAGCCAAACAAAGTAAACAAAACATGGGTTACGGTCATTTAAACATACAAGTATCGCATATTTACCGAACCTCAGTCTTGTGATCAATATCAGGTCCCAGTGTATTTTTCCTTGGCGTCTTTACCATACGTCCCCTGACGATCTGTCTTTTCCAGAAGTCGAGGGGCAGTGCCGTTACCTTGATCATTTTTTGTCCTAGTATAGGGCTCAGTAAGTTTGCCTTGTGTTAAACATTACATGTTATCGGATTTTTCTTTTTATTCCATGGTGAAAGAGGATTGAAGGTAGGTGAGGTCGAGGCACACAGTTGTCGTACACATGTGAAAAAAAGTTTGTTTGTTTATTACATGAGAATCGTCATTGAAATTAAGGAATAATCTGAATCCGTTTTTAATGGCAGGGCGGTAGAGGGGCTGCCCTCAGCGGCGCGACAAAAGAGGATTCAAACGATTCAGTGAACCAAGTCCCAGGCTACGGGGGAAAAATAAAACGTCTATGCTATGAATAAAAATAATTGCCGATTCCATCTTCTGAAACATTTCCTGGGGTCACAATGTCAAGCTACGCCACCGGTTATCTTGTTAATTAAGGATAAATCATAGGGTGTATGATAGCACTTTCCCTTTGGATTCACAACATATTTTTTTACTTTTTAGTTAGAATATTTCTGTTTAGATATATGGATTTCAGGTGTGGTATTTTAGATGGGAAAGGGTCTATAGACATTAGGCTATTTTTGAAATGTAAATTCGATAACCTAAGCTGTCAAAAGTAAATCAAAAGCCACCAACCTTCAGAAGAGTTACGTTAGTAAGATTATCTTACTAAGATTATACTTACTTATTATCTTACTAAGATATTTAATCCTCTATAATGATATAATCATCATGTTTTAAGGTAACAAAATTAAATAACGTACTTCAAAGAAAATTTCTTAGTTCAGCCTGACGACAAGCGGTCATGTTTATTATCAAGATCATTATCCTTATTATGATTAATAGTTGCACTATCATGATGATTATTCTAATTGTTGTTATTAATATTATCTTTATTATCTTTGCACCTGGAATAGGGAATAAGTCGGGCAACGACATTTAAAAGAAAATTGTATGAATGTTAGAATAGCGTGCATCTTTAGCGATGTATACAGTATGAAAATAAAATCCGGCAGCTTCAAAATTCGAATTATGATACTTGTAATGGATGTATCTATATACAAACTCAGTGTGTGTGTGAGTGTGTGTGTGTGTGTGTGTGTGTGTGTGTGTGTGTGTGTGTGCGTGTGTGTGTGTGTGTGTGTGTGCGTGCGCGAGCGCGCGTGTCATCAACCAAAGAGAGCATTCTTATATTTTGACGTTTGCAATACGCCGAAGACTTTTTAACCGGTGTACATGCTTGAATAACTGTATTAGTTTTCAGCGTGTAACTGTCATATCCCCAGATATCCCTGCCCTCGGCGCCCCGATTGCAAGACAAAAATGCCCAATGCCCAGACGCCCATGCCCACTCGCGCTGTCAGTCAGTCAGTCAGTCAGTCAAGCGGCCGCCCCACTCACTTACATATCTCACCTTTGACCTAAACAATTGAGTCCTTTCCGCTGTGCCACGGCAAAGCTTCCAAATTACACCAGAGCAAAAAGGAAAATCAAGTTTACCCGCCGCGTTTTCACGTTTACGAATAAGAAAAGTTCAGGAAATAAGTCGAGAGCGCGAGAGATCCTAATGGCGTCGAGATCCTGCTGGAAGAAGGGAAACTTTTGACGCCCTTTTGACCACCATTACAGGCGTCTCATCGGGAATTAAATGTCAGTGCTTCAGGGTGAATAAGGATGTTTAATTAACAATCTCTCGTGAATGATTGGTCTTGTGTTTGTGTGTGTGTTTGTGTTTGTGAGTATCTTTTGGAGGTCAGGTTAGGTTACGGTCGAGTTGAAATTTATGTGTAACGCAGTAATTGAACATTTCAAATGAATTGTCATGTGGTAAGTTAACGAAGGACATTTAGATGATTATTTATCCTTGCCATTTGATGTCATAAAGTAGTTGAGCTTCATCTGCCTGTGATCTTTAACTAAGAAGAATAGTTGCACCACGTTAACTTATTAGCATTTATTCATGTAGTGTTCCCCCTCACACTCGCTTTTAATACCAAGTGATAGGATGATAGATAGGATATATATATATAGGATGGGAGGTTGAACCAGTTGAACCCAGTTGAACCCAGTCGTGACAGATGCAGCTCCAGTAATCGCCTTTGCCTCCGCGCCTTCAGGGCTCTGGAAAAGGCCAGGGCCCCCCATATATGGTCATGATAGAGCTTGTACTGGTTCCCTTTTTTATGATATAATTCCAAGAAGGCCTATCAGCTGTAATTCTTTAAACATGGTACATAAATTGGGTGTTGGTTTTATTGAATTTGTGCCCTCTTTTATTTTATTTTCCTGAGTGACAGAAGTTTTTGATGCCAAAGGAAATTTTAGCATAAGAACAAAATTAGACTCATATGTACTGGAGAAGTATTAGCATATCAAAAGAGGGAAACCATATTTGATTATTTTAGTGTATATCTCTTCCATTGTGGTTGGGCCTAATTATCACCAGTTTAATTATGTTCACAGTGGTGGTTCAAGTTGAGACGACTTTGAAGCTAATAAGATTTACCGTCTGAAACGTCATAAAAAATATAAAAAAAACGCAGGTGATATATTTGTTGTTCCCATACCTTCAAAATGTAATGTATTGCTTTTCCTTTCAACTAAACCTCAAAATTGTAAAACTCTCAGCCAGCCTTTTACTTTCAAGAATCTTTAAACTCAATCTTTCTGACTAAACTTCAGAATCTGCTGACAATCCTCTTTAACTGGTCTGTTAGTTTCTTTCATTCTTATTCCCATTGAAAGGAAAGGAATGTCCATAGATATACATGTGCAATTCATGAAAATTCTATTCATAGATTCAACAGGATTGGTAGACAGAGAGAAGGTCTATTAGAATTGTTTTGTAATTATATATATTGTATGAAAGGACTTCTTAGGTCCCAGTCTTAGTTCTGTAATTCTTAGTGCAATTGCGTTAAATTGCATCAATGATTCAGAAGATTTCACAATGCATTATTCAGTTTTTATTTCTCTGTAAAGCTTTTTTTAATTTATGTTTTACATATACAATTTCCATTTATTTTTGTATGTAGGAGGATTGTTTAATCTGTTTAATAAAAAAATCTTGCAGTTTATACAATATATTGTAAGCGTGCATATTCTACAATCAAAGTAGACCGGCCAGTTCACATATCTTTCTATTGTACCTGATTAGTTGTACTACACTACAGTCCATCGGGTTATACCGTGCAGCAAACATGTAGGTGATTTTTCCAACATATATGAATATATGCTGGAATTATAATGAGTTCCAACATGTAGTACATGTATTTTTCATGTAGTAGTCTTGTCTGCCAGAGGTATTTATATAGACATGAATATGATATATACATACATACATATATATATTTTTATGTATATATATATATATATATATATATATATATATATATATTTATATTTATATGTACATTTAGTCAGATCAGTTATTTATTTATGAAGAGAGGTAAGATGATTGAATCCTGGGCCTTTTGAAATAAAGTGAGCTAAGAGAGAATGAGAACAGACGCATAAAGATAGTTAGAATACTTGTATAGATTTAACATCTATACAGATGAGTGCAGAATGAATAACCGTGTTGAAAATAGAAAACCTAAAAAATTAAAAAAAGGAAGATAGCAAATTATTATAGTATAGAGGAAGCTCAGTGTATGAACTGGAATAGAATGCAAGGCATAATGTGAGATAAACGTTTATAATCAGATAAACAAGGTAAAGTATATATCAGGAAAACTTCCAAATGAAATCCAGTAAGTAATTCTAGGAGCAAAATGACTAGAAAAGAAAGAGCAAGACCAATATGATAAAACTTGTAGTTAGAGTGACTCAGTTGCAAGAGGAGTGGATGGAAACAAGACTCACGGATAATGGGTATCACTCTGAATGGATGATATGGCTCTGAGATTGCCTCTAACATTAATTTGATTTTAATGGCATCAGGTACTTTGTAACGTATTTTTACACCATGATATTTTATATTTTTTTGTGATTGTTAGGAGAGCATAAGTGACATTATATCCATTTATTTGCATATATATTTTAGATTCCAACTACTGCAGATGTGATTGTCTGTTATCTATATTTCTATTCCTTATTTTTTCTAAGGAATTGATTTTTTTTGTGTGTGTGGAAAGCAACCATTACAATTTACTTTACAATATTCCTGGTGAATATTTTACTCTTGCCTAATGACTGTCTTGTGAATCGTAAAACTAATTGGTTCATATTTAATAGCATTGACAGATTTTTCTCTTAATTACTTTAGACTTTGATCCCTCTTCTCTAATGCAATCATATTTGTAAAGATCAAAAGGATTGTTC
>BOPN01000852.1:288940-291440 GCA_017312705.2 Penaeus japonicus | reverse complement strand
GGACAGTGGACTCGGTTGGCATGTTGTCTGTTTTCTTTATCAACCGTTGTTGCTGTTGAAGGCAGATGTGCCGGTGATTACATTTCCATAATAACTAAATAACGCAGGTGTGACGGTCATCAGATTTGAAAAATAACACCGATATATTTCGCCACGTAATATGGTGTCTGGCATGTCCTAGATGCGACGTGGTCACCACGAGAATGATATATCAGACATGCTTAAATGCCAGATGGTCACCACAAGCTCAAATTCTGTTCTTTTTCCTGAGGGGAATGAGGATTGCTAGGGCTATTCCTCAACCTGCTCGCTGACTAATTTTTTCCTTTCGGCTGCTCCTTTGCCCTACCCCTGATCCTTCCCGCCACCAGTCACTCAGCCCCACATCCGCACACCATGGAGTCTAGATCCCATAACGTATTTCCCATCCTTCAATATTGAACCTTGTTGGACAATCAGAAGCGTCCAGCAATCTCTTAATATTCACTGCCTCCTCTTTGACTCTATGCTTGCATCAATTTGCACCCAGTGCTTTTCGTCATTCACATTCCACCGCCAAGTCTGCTTGTCTTCTTCCTCTGTCCAGAGGTCACATCAAGTGCCTTCCTAGCTGGCTCCCCGCCTCCCTACCACTTGTGTAATACGTATTGATTATCCAAGCGCTAGGTTATTGGCCACTTCCCTCTTCCCCTTCCCTTATTACGCCCCAAAAGTAGGTCGCACGGAGTCCGGACTTATCGGCGTAACTCTGATAACAGCAATCATTCTTATCGCTGGATGAAACTTCTTGCCGATTCGTCGCGAGATTGGAGGTGTCGAGGCTTTACCTGAAGGGCTCTTTGGAAACATGGGCGACGTTTTTTGCTCAAAATGTAGCTGTTTGGAACATTGCGCGATAAATGCCAGCTCCCTTCCTCCGTATCCTTTAAATCATGTAAGTTTGGCATTGACGACATAGCATGTGAGTAAGTGCTGTTTTGAATACCAAATGCATGATGCCGTTGTTATCAACATATCTACGCGCGCTCACACCCACATATACATACATATGTATATGTGTATATGTATATGTATATGTCTATATATATATACATATATATATAATTAGAGGTGTGTGTGTGTGGGCGTGGGCGTGTGCGTGTGCGTGTGCGTTGCTGTTGATGGTACCTACGGGTTTTTGAGCAACGGTTTCCACACCTCGAGCACACCTTCCCACTTACCTCCTAGCCGTTGATGCACAGGTGTGGGTCGGTTGCGCCATCAGAGGAAGCGAAGATCAGAGTAAAAGATAAAGCAAGAATGAAAGGATGTGATTCATATTTTGATGCACAGGATATTCCCGGTAAAAGTCACTACAAGATTCGAAGATTTGAAGCTACATTCACGTTCAAAAAATATTAAAATGTTAAATGTTTTATAAACATGGAATATTCCAAAGGGTTCTACAAGAAAACCCGGTGAAATGGTAACTACCATGGGACGGGAAAACGCCATGGCGATTCGTCACCGCTCACGAATGGCATATATATGATGTGAAAGATTATGAATGATAAGCATGGTACTCATAAGGTCGAAGCCATCGCCCTTTGTTTACAAACGTCACACATGCATCATGGTGCGATACATCCCCGGATCTTCTGAATGATTCATGAGCAGTCATTAAGAGTAGGTCCCTGGCTTCAGACAACCAGTGTTTCCCCTTTGATGAACATCACTACCATGGAAGAACAAACACCGCCCTCTCGTATTTTGGAAGAGTTCGCTATATAAGTGATTTACCTTCTGATCGACCCATATTAACCATTTAGAATGTTTCATAAGAAAGGAGAGTGACAAATTGCTAAATCAGATATTTATTTACTAATTTGTCAATGGCTTGGTAAAATCATTTGCTATTCTGTATCGCGAACGCTTAATGTCATAATAATAATGTCTCTAAATTAGTGTGACTAATAATGAAGTCTTCCGCAGACTAAACTGTCTAACGAGGACATGGCTCGGTTGGTATGTTGTCTGTTTTCTTTATCAACCAGCTGTTACTGTTGAAGGCAGATGTGCCGGTGATTACATTTCCATAATAACTAAATAACGCAGGTGTGACGGTCATCAGATTTGAAAAATAACACCGATATATTTCGCCACGTAATATGGTGTCTGGCATGTCCTAGATGCGACGTGGTCACCACGAGAATGATATATCAGACATGCTTAAATGCCAGATGGTCACCACAAGCTCGCAATTCTGTTCTTTTCCTGAGGGGAATGAGGATTGCTAGGCTATTCTCAACCTTGCTTGCTCGCTGACTAATTTTTTCCTTTCGGCTGCTCCTTTGCCCTACCCCTGATCCTTCCTGCCACACCAGTCACTCGTATGTTCTCCCTAAGCGCATCCGCACACCATGGAGTCTAGATCCCATAACGTATTTCCCATCCTTCAATACTTGGAACCTTTGCTTGGACAATCAGAAGCGTCCAGCAATCTCTTAATATTCACTGCCTC
>BOPN01000852.1:281440-283940 GCA_017312705.2 Penaeus japonicus | reverse complement strand
AGAGGAACAGTTGTCTGATATTATATGGGGATTTTTTTAAGTCTATTTTTTTTTTTATCAAGGTACAGAGTTATCTGAAAGAAATGTGGTCCTTTGATTTTATCTTTACATTGCTACTTCCTAATATCGGCTTTCATTTGAGAGAGATAATAACTCGGTGTGGTAAATGGGCGTGATGACAGATCGGTTGAGGAGACGTGGCTTCAGATTTTTTTTTTTTTTTTTCCTGTTTTCTCTGTATTTCAAGTTTTTCCCTCCATGGGTGATTTGGGATAATTGCAGATGGTTATGTCTATTGATATTACGGTTAAGAAAGAAAACAATTGAGTTTCACAGTTCGTCTGTCAGAACTGTAATATGTATTTTCACCATTAATAATCTCCATACATTAATTACTTTATCTATCCTGGCTCACATGGCCAACATCATGTGGCAAACCATATTGTATCATAGTCACCAGTTCTGCAAATCTTCACTGGATATTCCTGATTCTTGACTTCAGTTCTAAATAGCAATCTCAACCACATTATCCAACCGCCAGGTATTCTAGCCCTCATGCGTTGAATATTAATCTGTCTCTATTCATGTCTTAGTTCGTTCAATCCATCAGAAAAGGGTGTAAACCTCGGCGATGTAATTAATAGCTGTCTGTCCGCCGCGTGTCGCCTCGTTAAGAACTTATCAACTAACATTTTCTTAAAGACGGCCATGGGTCTTGTACCAAGGCCTTGGTCAAAAGAATGGCTCGTAAAGGTACGTTTGTAAATGTTTGTTGGTGTTCCGACAAGATAGAAATAAAGAAAAGTTATCTTTTACAAAAGCGAATTCGCTCTAATTAGATGAGTCATAGAATATACAAAAATCTTATATTCTTTGACAAAACAGAAAAAAACTAAAATTATTAGACTGTATATGGATAAAAGTGAAAAAGATCTTATATTCTTTGACAAAACCGAAAAAATACTGAAATTATTAGACTGTATATGGATAAAAATGAACATAGAAAATCTTTTCATTATTTTTCAGATATCAAATTGCATCCTGTCACTATGTTTCGAAGTGTTGCTGTTTCACTTATCTCTCTTCGTCTGTTTTATGTCCTTTTCTCTTTTTTCTGTCTTTTTATATTTTTTATTCATATCTCTCATCTCCACGTTCCCGTTTCTCCATATCCGTTCTTTCTTTCATATTTATTTCCTTTCCCTCTCCCCTTCTTTGCTTTCACTCCCCCACTTGTATCTTTCACGTGCTTCCCTTTTCCTTTCTCTCCTATTTATCCTATCCTCGTTCTTCTTCCCATCGTGATTCGTCGCCAACACTTCCTCTCCCATGCGTCACAACTCCCTCTGCCTCTTCCTACCCCCCTCTCCTCCCGCACCTTTCTCGGTCGCTCTGTCTCTCCTTATCCTCCTCCTCCTCTTCTTCTGTCCTCCCAGCCTCCGCCTCACATGTTCTTGCCCTCTATCCTATCCCTTATCTTGCACACCTCCTTCTCCACGCCACTCAGATCGAGGTTCATGCGGGCGTTGCGGGCGGACAAGCACCCCAGCTGCGCCTTCAGCTTCTCCATGTAGTCCTTGTTGCGCCGCCGGTACGCCCTCACGTCCTGCTGTGCGGCTTCCGTTTCCTCCCGCAGGGACTGGAAGGATTCGTCCGGGCTCTGTGCCTGCGGCGGGATTTGATTTGGGTTTACGGGTGAGAAACGTCTGCTACAGGTAGGTGTTAATAGCATCTTATGGAAAGGCGTATTCCTACGGGTGTTTTACTCACGAAAACTCTTTTGAAGATAATATTAGAACATTTTTTTGAGCACTCTAATTCTGTTAAACTTTGTCACGCCTTTACCGAAAATTGTTTTTGCGAAAAGTAATGAGAGCATCTGTCATTTGGGAAAAAAGAGGCATAGAAATTCCAGAAGGAAACTGTAGCAGGAAATGTTTTTATCTCAACCATTTAAAAGGCTTGAATATTGTGAACTCAACATGTTTTCTACTTTTAACATAGTAGCTGATGTAGATCAAACAAAAGAGACAATGTCCCAAGAGTTGTGTGACAAAATCCTTTGCTTCACATAAATTCCGTTGTATTACTGCATTAATAATCACATTTGTATCATACACTCAATATTGCATTAGCTGGACAACAGATTAATCTGATGGCCATACACCCTGCACCCTTAGCAGCGGTGATTTGAAGTAAATAAAGAATTCTGGAAAGGTACAGCGTCTCACAGGCCTGCAAATGAACGCAAACTATTGATTGTATAATGTTGAATGACTAATTGCAGTCAGATTTTATGGACACGCACTCTCTCTCTTTCTCTCTCATACACACACACACACACACATACATATATATACATAATATAAATATATCATACATAAATATATATATACATATATACATATATCATATATAATATATATATATCATATATATAAATATATACATATATATATATATATATATTATATATATATATAAATATATACATATATAT
>BOPN01000852.1:270890-281340 GCA_017312705.2 Penaeus japonicus | reverse complement strand
TCCACGTCCACACCACATCCACACATATACACATGTATCAGTATGTATGTATGTATGTATGTGTGTATGTATGTGTATGTATGTGTATGTATGTGTATGTATATATGTATATATATGTATATATGTATATATATGTATATTATATATATGTATATATATGTATATTATATATACATATATATATCTATAAATATCTATCTATAAATATATATATATATAAATAAATAAATATATATATATACATATATATATATATATATATATATATATATATATATATATATATATATATATATATATATATACATAGAGAGAGAGCCTTGAAATATAATTTGGTTATTCTTATAATCTTGTAGTATTGTCACATCAATTTCACAATGAGATTATTGTATAATGCTCCTTAAAAGGACGAAAAAAACAATTTAAAATAGAAAACTGGATATGGTCGGCATTTTTCTTACCCGGCGATGGTTCGCGCATGCGCACTGATAACTCTACTGGATAGGTTGTCAAGCCGTGTGGGCGGAGCTTCGAGCAGCAATTTCGGATATTTTGACAGTAAATGATTTCAAGTAACTGCAGATTTACATTCACACCACACATTTTTGCCTACAGCTGACACTTTTATGTCTACTTGCAACTATTGTATTCGTATATATATATTTTAAGTTTTGAAAAGAAAGATTAAATTAACAGGATTTAATTGATAAAGAGTACCCTGGTTTAACTACTTTTCAATATCATTGTAAACTGGCCTACAGTAACAAAGTGAATTTGTCATATGAAAAAGTCGATTTCTGAACAGAATTTCAAATTGTTTTGACCGTATCCTGTAAAAGGTAGAAAAGATCGAGAATACGTGAAATGTTCATTTGATTTTGGCATATGCTGTATACTTATATTTGTATTTTTTAAATAAATACAACTCCGCAATGCTTGCGTGTGTTCGGGAGTGTTCGTGTTAACTTTAAATTAAACAATACAACTAGTGCATTCTGGTGGCTACCATGCGAAAATGGTTGTCAAATTTCCCTGAAGTATGCAATCAACAAACCTGCTGACGGAGTGACTGGACAGCCTCCTTTAGGTGCTGTATCTGCAACATTAGGGGCTCCACCATGCACGGGGAGTGCTTGAACGATTTCAAGTGGGTCTTGAGGGACATGACGCGCGCCCGTGCCTTCAGAACTTGTTGACTGAGGCTGCTTGTAGCCAGGCACTTTTGCTGGACCATGTCATAGTAACCCATGTGCATCCTTGCGACACTGTCCAAGCCGGCGGTCTGGGAATCAGCCTCCTTCACAGCCGCTTTGATCTCCTCCTCATGAGCCAAGAGCAAGCAAGCAGTGGCCATCCCCTGACGGTGCTCGGCTGACAGAGCCTGCTGTTGCGCCAACTCAGACTGAAGGTGGCGTATCCGAGCCTCCATGGCGCGGTGCTTCTTCTGGAGAGTCTCGTGGTGTCGCCTGGCCTCCGACCAGGACGCCTTGGCCTCCGCGGCCTCACCCTCGGCAGCGTGCGCTTCAGCCTCTGCCTTCTTGTGTTCCTCCTCTAGCCGTCGAAGAGTCTCCTGGGAAAATATATGTAAGTCTATTAGAGATAGACAAAGATGGAGATATAGACTAATGCAAAGTGGAGTACGGATTTTTACGGACACGGCAGAGTATTCTAGAACAAAGGCAACCTCAGTGTAATAATCCTTGTTGCATTCCGAGAACAACCATTTGATCACTCTTGGAGAACCGGAGGAACTACATGAACAAAGAAAATGAAGCACTGGTAAGAAAACTAAAGGGTCGAATGGAACGACCGCATCATGATCATATTAAAAAAAATAAGATTAAGAGCAGATAAACAGGCATATATTCGGAGTTGTTTTAAAGGTAATCGAGACACAAAAATAAAAGGTGAAAAATAAAGATATAAAGGATCCGAATACTTTAAAATCTGAAGTTCCAATGCAATAGATAACACAAAGAAAGGGATGGTACCAAGTCCTGACAAATTGGTAAGCTCGGGTTATTTAAGGCAAAAGGAAAATTACCTCCAACCCTCTTCGAAGAGAAATAAAACATCAGTTGTATAAAAGTACCTCCAACATATTCATAAAAATCTTGATGAAGAGCTAAAAGTAAGATACAAACAGCTATTGGTAAAGAATAATATGGTTTTGTAAGACGAAAGAACAGGATATGTGATATTGATGATAAGGATACCATCAGATGTTAGTCGGAAAATAATTGTTATATTGCTCATTCAAAACACCTGACAGTGAAGTGCATTCAGTTATTTGAAATATCACAGGACTCGAAATAAATCTGTACTGGGAATAAACTGCCGGTGTGAGAAGAGATGGAAAATCTCCGAGAGAGCAGTAAAACAATACTAAAAAAATAAACAATAAAATAAACGATTTGGGGGAATTAAAGTTGGGCGTTAATTAAAGCAAATAATTTCAGGTATTCGAATGACATGTATTCTTTATAAGTGCAGAGAAAGAACTATATATTTATATAGATTTTTCAAAAAGTTCTATAACTACAAGAAAGAAAGCATAGTGATATCCAACTGACAGGCTGAAAATAAACCGTGATGAAAAATAAAGAGAGATTTTACTGCATAGGTATTTGGGTGAAATGAGAATGCAGGCGTGACATGAAATTCTAACTACGGATTCAATTCATCAAAAGACACAAGATACAAAATATATGTATCGGTAATCATCGTAAATTGACTATGACGCATATCATAATTGCTTCGATTATATTTCAGTTCGTGTTATTGTGGGCTAATGGCAGAAAAATGCGGATTATGATGAATAACAAGAAATCTATCAGCCATAATACACGTTACTGGATCACGTAATTGAATTCAGTGTTATAATTTCGCCTCTCGCATTTTAAAAGGTACATTTCGGCAAAGAGTTTTAACCGGTGATACAATCTGTGGGCAAACCTTGGCAGTGCTTCTTTGTAATACATCCCAACGTAACAAGCACTGATTTGCCAAATGATTTATGAAGTGTGCGAATAAACTACAAATGACTTCATAACAGTGGGTGAATTCTTTTCGGGTACTCTACCTCCATGCTTGTGTTTGTGTTGAATAATGGGTCACGTGTGCGGTCGGCGTCACTAACTGTCACCAACTAATTTCCGTTGGCTGTGTTCAGTGTTGCCACCGAATTACTTCAAAGTCGCTCGATTCAGATCTGAAAAGCACTTTAAAGTCTAAATTACAAATGTTAATTGCTCTCTCTGTGTAATGTCCAATATCTTTTCAAACTGGTGCTTCTTGATATATTATACAACACTACAGACGTGTATTTTGCAATCAATAACCATCCTTTCCTCAGGATGGTAATGATTATCTAGGCACAGATGCGTTTTCGAGTTTCGTTCGTCAGTTTAATTATGAGTTTAGAGGGCAATTAACTTGAGTTGCAATATGCTACGTCGTTGAGCGTTTATGGGTTCAAATACGTGTTAGATTGTTCAGTTTATAGATTTTTTTTAAGAAACCTGACTTATATCATGACTTATTACTACTTATATCAATTGAAGTTCATATGTATTTTAGTTCATTTCCTACTACGAAACAAAATTACTAGAAATTCGCTAGTTCTTAAAACCCACAAGATTTTCCGCTAGGCGCTAGATGGAAAATTTCGCCGTCGGGTCACTCCAAAACCGTTAGATTTAGCAGGAAAAAGCTACGGAATGGCAACACTAGTAATAATCAGAGAAAATTATTGTATATTATAAAGCCGTTATTTTTTAGATATATATCCCAATATATCTTCTTTGGATAATTTTTTTTTTCTTTGACCAATATCGAAATTTAACAGCAAAATGCTTATATATATATATATATATATATATATATATATATATATATATATACATATATATATATAGATAGATAGATAGATAGATATTTGTTTGGGTTATTTGTATTTTTCATACACTGAAATTCCGTACAAGTCGACGATGAAATAGAAGAAGGAAGATATATGGTTAAGTAAACAATTAATGGAGAACCAAAGTCGTGACCCGGGAGCCATTCCAGGCTTCAGGTGACAAATAAAGCAAGGATGGATAGGAAATAGAGAGACATAAAGGATGGGTAGAGGATAGATAGAAAATAGAGAGATGGAAGATGGAAAGAAGAGAGAGAAATGGAAGAAAGATATTCTTCTGAAATAGAAACACAGAATAGAGATAGAATATAGAGAATAGGGAAGAGGCATACGAAAAATAGGGAAGGAAAAGAGGAAAAGCGAAGATAGATAAGGAGGGAAAATAAGGAAAAAAAAACATAAGATATAAGAGATCTAAAACAACTACATTTCCTTTAAAGGTTTGATTCTATAGTCATAATAAAAAATTAAAAAATACATATCTGGTAAGAAGTACGAGCCTATCAACATTCTTAAGAATTAATGTGGGTGACATGCTCTCAAGAATTCTTGTGGAATTTGTGTTTATCTCATAATAAGTTCAAAAACTTTCACTCTTATTTTTAAACACTACGTTTCTGAAAACAGAAATATATATGTGTGTGTGTGTGTGTGTGTGTGTGTGTGTGTGTGTGTGTGTGTGTATATATACATATATATGTATATATATATATATATATATATATATATATATGTGTGTGTGTGTGTGTGTGTGTGTGTGTGTGTATTATATAAATATATATATATATATACATATATATATATAGATATAGATATAGATATAGATATAGATATTCATTTATATTTGTGCATGCGTGTGTGTGAATAAACATCTGCTTGTTGGTCACGTGGTTTGTCAACTTGATTACGAGAAAAGTTACAGATGGGTCGCGATGAAAATTCATTGATGGGTTGCCTGTGGTCTGGGGATCAGTTGTGTTTGTTTCTGGTGGGGATCCAGGGCATATGAATAGATGTAAAACTATAAAAAATAATAATAATAATAAAAAAATAAAATAAAAAAACGACCTGCTATATACTACTAGACACATCAGTTCTGGCATTTTTTTTATGAGTCGAATATGTAGAGATAACAGGCCTATGTAGAGATGAAAGAAAGAGAGACAGATCCTGTTCTCATTTCGAAGGGCATGGTGTACATTCCTAGGTGGAGGAAGACGTTTCAGCCAAACAAGTAATAATTTAAATATGAAATGAGTGTTTCGGCCTCGTAATTGCTCACAGTAGCTATCAAGACCTATCATGTTGCCTATTTTTCTTGTAGATACTTTTTTAACCTGTTCTAGTAACATTATATTTCTTGTAAGACTTGGACTCCATACTTGGCATTGATATTCCAGTCTTGGAATCACTAGTGTTTTCCATAGTGGTAGGTGTTCTGGATCCCTTGTGTTAAAAGTTCTCATCACCCATCCACCCATCATGTTCCCTTTTCTGACTGTCTGCTCTACATGGTGATTGGAGTTCATGTCATTGCTCATATAAAGTCCTAGATCTTTTACTATTCTTTTCCTATTTAATCTCTATTCCTTCAACCAAATATGATCTTGGTCTCAGATTTCCAGTTGGATTATACCTTATTATTGTAAATTTATCAGCACTGAATTTCATATTTTCCTCTGCTCATTTAGCTTGTCTTCCATATCTAATAAATTTATTGAAGTACTTTTCCTTGTACCATCCGCAAATGATGTTACTCTCGAGTGTTTAATACTTTTGTCAAAGTCCCCAATCATAACTAGGAACAACAGAGGCCCCAGAACGGACCCATGTGGCACCCACTTTATACGTTTGATTCATTGGAGAAAATTCCATTTATCTGTACCTTTTGTCAGCGTTTTGTTAGGAAATTTTATATCCAACTTCTCAGTTTTCTACTTATTTCAAGGTCCTTAATTTTATGAATTAAAATCTCATGATCTGCTTTGCCGAAAGCTTTTGCAAAGTGTAGGTATATTACATTAACTTTGTGATAAACAGGATCTACCAATACGAAAACCATGTTGTGCGGGATTTATCTTGTTTCCTTATTCTAAATATTGGAATTTTTTTTCCTTTAAACCCTTTTACTTTTTTCATTATGTGAGATGCTAGTGTGGCTGGTCTATAGTTTTTCTGCCTGATCTTTGTTGCCACCTTTATATATAGGGATTATGTTACCTTCCTTCAGTATATTAGGGATAATCCCAAGTGTCCAAAGATTTCCTCCAAAGGGTTACCAATGGTCCTGTTATGGTTTCTTTGCAGGTTCTTAAAAAGATTGATGGAATTTCATTTGGTCCAGCTGCCGAATTTATTGCAATATTTTTGATTGCATCAAGTTTATCTCTTTCATTGAAAGCTATGTCTGTGAGCATTCAGTTTTGTTAATTTTGAAATGTTCAGGATCTACTTTCTCTGTTCTAGGAACACTAAAACCTTTTTAATGTTGCATTTTGAGTAGTTCAACCATTTCCTTTCAATCAGTTGTCAAAGCACCATTATTCTCAAGAGACCTAATTTCTGCTCTTCTCTTGAACTTGTTTGCATAAGAAAAGTAGTGTTACATTGTTCTTTAAGAATGTTTTAGTTACCTATAGATTTTTTTAATATCTTCTTTTTCTTTAATCTCTGCTTTAATTTTATCCTGTTTGACATGAGCTGTTGTAACATTGTTTTTGTTCTATTATTCTTGTTTCTCAATAGTACTTTGAGATCTCTTGGTATAATAGACTTTATTTCGGTTATCTTGGGGGACATATATATTTTTTTTCGAGTACGTACAACCGTATGTATGACACGGAAGCACGTGTGTGTTTTTTCTCAAAATCCTTTTTGTCATCTACTCAGGTGTTAGTTTGTTGATTCCTGTCGGTGTGAGGAATTTCCGTCCGGCGCTGGACGTTAAGTACCGTATAATTTTGCACTTCTTTAACCTGGCTATCTTTATGACCGTACTGATCAATGTTTTTACATGCAGCTGTGAGATAAAGGGAATTACACATTCATTGGTGTTTTCGTTATCCAAATCCAGATTTTGCTGGTGACATGAAGTAAATGAAAAATGGAGACACATCCGATGCAGACACCTCGAGCTCCTTTAGCTTTATACATCTCCTGGTCTATAATTCATATCCGGTGTAAGGAAAAATACCCATACTTGACGCATCTTTGGCCAGCATAGAGAAAGTTTATTAACCTGTAATGTATGGTTTCTTTCAGCATGGGGTGTATAGTGTACAACAGTTTCTTTGTGTCGTTTTTCTTGGCAATATGTCCCCAAAATGGGCACAAACTCCTGTTTTATTTTTGTAATAATATGCTGCATCACCATTTTTCACTTATTTAGAGATATGGAATGAGTGTGGGGCAGGAGACTTAGTAGGAAACTCAATGGTGATTCTTTACCAATTATTTCCATAAGGGATTTCAGAGAAAAATCAAAAGCAATTTATGCAGCTGTAAAACTCTGTTAGATGGACACTTATTTTATCTTGACATTCATATCTTAGAACTTTCTTATTTTCATTAGATTTTTGCTGCAGCAATATTGAATTTTTCCTTCTATTGAGTTTCAAAATTACTTTTCTTATATTAACATAAAAAGTAAATATTTCAATATACACATTTATTTACCGTTCACTTACAATAATTTCAATATGGAACACATTTAGGGCTCATGGGAAATCCCAAAGAAACAAATCACGATGCAGAATAACAACACATTCTTTGAAGTCCCGTTATCAAGGAACGACAGATCATAACAACTCTATTCAAATTACTTTACATATCATAGGTGCAGACTATTTCCCTAACAAATGTTTAGTCTAACTCATTTTAGAAATGTTTACCTTTTTAGCAACATTTGTCCGAAAGTAAAATACTGGTACAAGAAAAATATGATATGGAAAGGAGAAAAAAATACATAGAATTACATAGTACATGTTTCCTTGGGCTTTTCCACCAGTCACATCCCTTCGTGGCTGTATCAAATGCTTCTTGGTTCTCACGTCTACAATGATCACCCTGGGAGGGTAAGCTTTTAGTCCTCTATTTTCTCTGTTTATCCATAAGTAACACACCATCATTAAAGAGCTCTGCTTAAACATACTTTCTCTGTTTTTCTTTTTACAAACCTGAATGATGGCTGTTAGAGCAGTGTCACATGAATAAAATTGGAAGAAAAAATATAAAGTTTAAATCTTACCCAACCAGCATGTCTCCGACTTTTTTTTTTATTTTTTTTTTATTTTTAGGATGCCATATTTTAATCATTTATCTCCATTTTGTTCTGTTCTGGTTGTCACTTAGAGTTTGTGCAGGCAGTTGCATGTGTTGGCTGCTGCGTACAGGAAATCGACCCCTTAGACTTTTTATACAATATACTTAAAAGGAGGTGTACTAAAAATTCCAATTGAGTAATGGCTGACACTTGTCTCACACCTACTCTACAGTATACCGACACAACAGACTTCAACAACATGAGTAACAATTCATCAACCTCCTTGTTTGAGATTACGTCTGCGACATTGTCCGAGTCGCATGTAAGGAATCACTGTAATTGCCTTACTGCTCTGAAATTCACCTAAAATCAACTTCAAATATATATATATATATCTAAATTTAAGACTCAAAAATAAATGGTTGTCACAAAAGAAGGGGGCATAGGGCAAAGGAGGGGGAGGGAAAGGAGGGTTGGGCACGAGAGGGGAAAGGAGGGATTTGAGAGTAAACAGCACTATTTTTTTTCTTTTACCCAGTTTAGAATTTGCAAATATAGATGCCTCATTTACAAGCTCTAGCAAAAATCCCAAAAAGCAATATTCTACATCAAGCGAAATAATAAACTTGCTACATGTCAAAATGGAATGTTTCAAGTAAGTCTTTATATAAAACTCCTAAGCTAAAAGCTTAGGCATGGGAAGAGGGGACATGTAGCCAAAAGGGGGTGCAAGTTCAGCTGACTAGGCTGGTGCTGTAATCTATGAAGGAAATGACAGAATTTCATTTTAAAACGTGCTGTTAACTCTTTGCCCTACTTACAAAATAATGGTATGAACTCTAGGCCTTGCTTGGAAAGAACAAAGGCTTAGTGCAAACACCACCATGCATCCCCATTCCGAAATATCACTGGCTCTGGTCTTTTGTGATTCCATTAACATACTACAAAACCTCACAGGACATCTGATTATATTTAATTTAAATTTCTCTTATTTTACTAGTACCTCTCTAAACACATATCTTTAACCAGTTGATATTATAATATTTACAATTTACAATTTTATATTACTTACAGCAAGACTTACAAAGCTGCAAATCAGCCACACACATACAGTCATGCAGAAACACATACATACACATGCACACGGACACAGCTTTGTATTACCATAATCTATGAGCTTGTCTTCAAATCAGTAAATTGAAAAGCAATGGTATGCAATCTGTAGATTTTTCAAAATTTCTACACATCCCCAGATGCAAGGCAAAAGTGACAAACTCTAAGCCCCATGATAATGGTCATGCATGATGACACACAGAAATGCTAATAACACTTGCAAGGATATGGTGACATCTGTTAAAAGATCCGAGTATGGTAAGAGACCACAACATGACAGTGCGGTTACAACCAGCTGTTAGCCCTGTACAGTGTAAATATGGAGCAAAGTAAGATGACTTTCTGAGTCTATCCACTGCATCATCTCATCCAAATTTTGCATTACTTTCTCAATGACCCCTGTCAGACATATAACCTAATACATTTATACCAAGTATTCACTTATCAAGAAGTCAGCAAAGAGCAGAGCAAAGACCTGTCTCACAAAGACTGCTACAAATTATTCCTTAATCTGAAGACAGTAAACTGGAATACTTGCATATCTTTAACACTTCAACCCAAACAAATTTAACAATACACTGGGATTTAAAAAAAATGGTAAAACGAAAATGCTCTCAGAGTACAGACAGAGCATCTCAAGAGCACAGATGATGATCCAACAGATATAGGTCTAGGTTGGTGGTGGGACTGACTGTAAGCCCAAGGCTGCTGGATTATCTGCAAGGCATCATTGAAAATGGACACATAATTCATTAGTGCATTGCGAACCCCACATTTGTTTTGCCTTTTTATGTTTCTAGAAAACATTTGATGTCATACACATAATGCCAGGGTAGGATCACATGCCAACTGTGGCCAACTTGAAAAAAAAAATGAAATCCCATAAACCCTATAGAAATCCTTTACCAGTAACTTATCCTGCATTGCTGAGGTGCAAAAAGCATCCTCTCTTTCTATCCTTAAGAATTGATAAATCCAAGCTATGTTTTAGGAAAACTCCAGACAAATGGTAATCTTTCCTGCCTGAAGGAAGAAAAGCCCTACTGCTGCTGTGAAAATACAAAACTGACATGTGGTATGTGAAGACGATAGTTTAAGAGGATCTGTCAGGTCTGGGAAGAACTCTAACCTAAAAAATAATATCTATACATCTGACC
>BOPN01000852.1:258390-263390 GCA_017312705.2 Penaeus japonicus | reverse complement strand
AGATGACTGAGAATGTAGCATCTGGCCATTGCCTCAACATATAATTAGCCTGCAGCATTAGACCTGCACATTTCATAATACTCCAGCCATATTGTTAATGGGTTAAACATTAATTTACAAATGTTCACTGCTAGTAAACTGTACTACAAATAAAGACAAATTCTCAAGTATTTCTTTTCATAATCACATAGTAGCAAACTGATTCAACAGTGGAAAATAGCTGCAAAGCCTACCTGCGCTGCCTGAGGCTTCTCAACTGCAGGCACTGCATTGCCTTCCCGAGCCTGAACTCTTGCCTCCCTCTGAGCTTCCTGGGCAGACATTCTTCCACTCTTCTTCTTTAGCACCGCGAGGATGGAGGATTCCTTCTCCGTGAAGGGTGGCATCTCTTCTAATACTGTTGCCTGGTATCAAAGCCAACAGAAATTCCGTGAAAATCAAAGAACAATTTGAAAGACATAAAATTCTCAATTATAATTATCACCTCTATCTAAGAAACAAACTAACAAAATCAGAAACAAAGCAATAATACTAATGGAGGAGGCGGAGAAGCAAAAAAAGTCTCACCAGAACATCAGTAGTGGTAATGACAGACAAATGCAGGTATTCTGAGGCCCTCTGTTGCAGCTCTGCATCAGATGAACGAAGATTGGAGTTAGACTTGAGGACATCTTGGATCTGTGTCTTGATCTCAGGAAAGAGGTTAATGAACTTGATGTAGGTGGTGAGGAGGAGTGCACGTGTCCCAGGGGAGCAGAGGTGGTACTGGAGAGAGAGAAGTTGCCATTTTAGTGCAATAATATCTTGCAAAAACAAGATCTGCAGTCATCCTATTAATTTCAGTAAATTCTTCCTTTCTTGATTAACTCTGATTTCCATAGGACTTCTTACCTTTGAATGTAAAAGCTGGAACTGTACTGCTGGTGCTGATCTGGAGTCTCCTGCAATCAAGTTGCCAAACTCACCTAAGATGTAACCACCAACTTTCACCATGTTCTCGTGACAAGCTGGGGCTTGTAATGCCTTGGAGAAGTAAAGATAAATTTAAAACAGGGCTTAGAACTGGAAATACAAATTTTGAACAACCTGTAACAATAAAGATGGTGGTCTTGGTAGAATACTTTAAAACCGTAAAAAGAAGAAACACAATTTCCAGTAAAGACTTATTCAGATTGTTCATACCTTAAAGGGTTTTATCAATATATACAAAAAATTGTACCAAACTCCATTTGTACATTAAATTATTAATTTTCATTTCTAATTCATGGGATAAAAACTAACCTCAAAGACAGTTTTTGCAGCATAGCCTTGAACATCCTCTCTGTTGACTACAATCTGTATAACACGGTACCAAACCTCTTCAGAAACGTAGTCTCCAGCAATTCGGATGAGGTTCAAGATCACATCCACATACCATGTGTAGTCCTGAGCATATTTCTCAGCTAGGATAGCTACTTTCAGTACCTGAGAAAGAGATTATTATTCACTTTTTTTTTCCTTTTTTTAGAAGAGCAGCATACACTATCAAATCTATGTAAAACAGAAAATACAACCAGCAAGCATGTACAACATTCTCAAAAACATCATAAAAAATATGCTCTGTGATGTAAATATAATTCAACTTCAATTCTTCCAGGCAGAATAGAAAAATACATTTCCAGACTACTTTCCCAATATCACTAAGCTCTCACCATTTCCTCTCGGATAGAGTAATCAGCTGTCTCCAAATAGTTCAACATCTCCTGTACAATTTCTTCTGCATTGCTGCGATCACACATGGCATAAAGAAGGTCGACAGCTCTCTGTCGAACACTCACATCACGCTCAGTCTGCAAAATGAATTATCAAATAATATAACATCTCATATGGGTGTAATTTTTTATCATATATTAGTCCCTAAACAACATTAAACATTTAAACTTGCAAACATGAAGCTAAATAAGTATAAGAGCAAGTAGTTGACTCAGCTTCCTTATACATATAATTTTATAATTACTGTATATAAATCCAATAAAATACTACTCAGATGAAGTGCTCAGCACTAACATAAATGCCCTAAGACTATACTGAATTAATTTTTAGAGAAAAGTTGGCATTACACATTTTTGGCTTAAGGAAAAAAGTTGAAAACAAAAAGTATATAACAAGGATAAGGATAAGCCAGATTTGTGGAGCAGATGCTTCACCTGGACTTATATTTGCTATGGCGAGCCTCCTGTGTCAGCAAGTGCTGACGAGTGAGGGGGTGCCAATGAGTGTTGACTTGATCTAAGCTAGGTCTTTAAACATCGTGGTGTCCAGGCACAGCTGTAACCACCAAGTGACAGCGGAAACTCATGAGCCTGTACGGGGTTCAATCTGCCGACAACGGGGGTGTTAGGCCAGCGTGCTACTTACCTGACGGTTTAAATATATAACACATTCTCTTGTATTGAAACTTACCTTTAGTGCATTAATGACTGTTTCTTGATGCTTCTTGACAGCCTCATGGGAGAACTCTGAGGTGGCAAGGAGACACATAGTCTCCAAGGCAAGATACCGGAGGTTGGTCTCGCGGTGAGAGAGGAACTGGCCCAGCTGGTTGCAGCCCCTTACTAAGAGGTTTGGCTCACTAAAGGTGTAAAAGTATGTTAAAATAAATCCATTTCCATATCTCTGTCTGCATGTTAAATAAATCCATATCTAAATATCTGGCTCATAAAAACAATATTGTCATGTATCCATGGCTGAAATATTTTGTTCACGTAGAATGAATATATAACTATTACTATTATAACTGTAATAGTAATAATAGTAATAGTAATAATAATATTAATAACAGAAGTGAAGAGAGAACCAACCTGTCAGAGTGAATAATTATGCTGATAGCTTCAAAGAGAACAGCATTTTTGGCATTTGAATGTTGCACCTGTAAATAGCATTACTATATATACATAGAAGGACAAAACAAAGCTAAAAATGATAACATATTGCATGACTATTCAATAAATCCACACCACATAAATGGCAGCAAATGGGATTAAAGAAAACTAGGTAGGTTTTGAGCATCTTGTAAATATTTCTGTTTAACAATGATAGGATTAGGCTTTTGTGGCTGTGTGTAGGTGGTTATGTAAATCTGACTGGTTGTAAGGAGGTGGGTGGATATAGGTGTAGAGCTGTGTGTGCATGCTGGTGTGTGTGTGTGTGTGTGTGTGTGTGTGTGTGCTGGCATGTGTGTGTGTGTGTGCTGGTGTGTGTGCTGGTGTGTGTGTGTGTGTGTGTGTGTGTGTGTGTGTGTGTGTGTGTGTGTGTGTGTGTGTGTGTGTGTGTGTGTGTGTGTGCTGGTGTGTGTGTGTGTGTGTGTGCTGGTGTGTGTGTGCGCGTGTGTGTGTGTGTGTGTGTGTGTGTGTGTGTGTGTGTGTGTGTGTGTGTGTGTGTGTGTGTGTGTGTGTGTGTGTGTGTGTGTGTGCGCGTGTGTGTGTGAGAGTGTGCGTGTGTGTGTGTGCATGTGTGCCTGTGTGATTAGAATAACACAGTGTTTGTACCTTTTTAGACTTTGGCGGCTCCTGGGCTTTATTAAGAATGGTATCAAGGCATTCATTGAGGCGGCCCCTCACACCAGGGTCCTCTGGGGGTGGGTAGTGCTGGAGTAGACGCAGGAGTTTCACAGAGAGCCATGGGGCTGGCACAAAGTAATATGTGTAATCTTGCAGATCGGTGTAGCTTGCTGTCACTATCTGTAATTTAAAAAGTATTGTTATTGTATTATCAGAATCTCACATCTCAGAAAAAAAAAAAGATTCTGAAATGAAAATATGTGAAACTCTTGTGGAAACATGGAATATTGATAATAACATCAAGAGGTTATAGATGATAGCTTTCATGGTAAATATTCTTGCACATATCATCAATGACCCCTATACAACCAGAATTTTTCTTTTCTTGAATTTATTCCTTAATAACTTTGAATTTTAAGAGGAACTAAAACATCTTTCAGACTTCCAAAATGCAATACCAATGCAATTTCTATCTTTAAAGTATAATTGAAGGTCCTCAATCTTTGATTCTCATTAATCTATTGCAGATGACATACATGACGCAGGAGCTTTGGCCTGACGACGGGCATTAACGTACGTGACATTCGGGGGATTTTGGATCACTGCTATTTTATTGTGCTATAAGTAAGGAGTGAGTGTTAATGACAATCACAGTCATAATTAATATAGTTCCTGTAATATTAACCCTCTCTGGACGGGTGGTACAGTACTGTACCGCACATTCAAAAGCCCAGTGGCCGGGCGGCACAGTATTGTGCCAGCCATTTAATTGATTTAGGCCTAATAATTTGAACGCCCCGGCATTGGGACATTCAAGGCTGGAATGCCCCCGTCGTAAGTGGGTTAAACAAATCTAATATCCAGAGCCTAAATGGCACCACTTTCTTCTAGCACCAGCAAGAGAGAGAGAGCCTTGAATGGCACTCATCTCCCACTATAAAGTACTGCTGATGAAGGAAGTACAGGCAGAACAAGAAGAGGAAGGGGACTTAAACCATACCCAATGTCTAAAATGTGCCCCTGTGCCAATAGGGATCCTTTTTATACTGTGGAACTCACAGTCATAAGCACAGGTTTCCTTCCTCTTCCCTACTTCTTCACATAGATGGTTTTATTTTTCATATTCATTCATAACAGTACACAAATACAAAAAAATAAAGTTGTTTTTTGTTCTCCCATAAAATAACAATCCTTCTATCAAACTGAGTATAAAGAAAATAATGAGCTGATATGGATCCTATACTACAATTTTAGTCAACTGCTGCACTGATAGAGCCTGTCATGACATGTCTGAAAACAAAATACAAAAAGGAAGGGAGGAAGGGAGGAAGGGAGAAGAGAGGAAGAAGAAAAAGAAGAAGAAGAAGAAATAAATATATATATATATATATGTAGAGAGAGAGAGAGAGAGAGAGAGAGAGAGAGAGAGAGAGAGAGAGAGAGAGAGAGAGAGAGAGAGAG
>BOPN01000852.1:251715-258290 GCA_017312705.2 Penaeus japonicus | reverse complement strand
GAGAGAGAGAGAGGGGGAGAGAGAGAGAGAGAGAGAGAGAGAGAGAGAGAGAGAGAGAGAGAGAGAGAGAGAGAGAGAGAGAAAGAGAGAGAGAGAGAAAGAGAGAGAGGGAGAAAGAGAGAGAGGGAGAAAGAGAGAGAGGGAGAAAGAGAGAGAGGGAGAAAGAGAGAAGGGGAGAAGGGGAGAAAGAGAGAAGGGGAGAAAGGGAGAAAGAGAGAAGGGGAGAAAGGGAGAAAGAGAGAAAGAGAGAAGGGGAGAAAGAGAGAAAGAGAGAAGGGGAGAAGGGGAGAAAGAGAGAAGGGGAGAAAGAGAGAAAGGGAGAAAGGGAGAGAGAATTTTCATGGGGTCAATCCGCACTTATTTGTAAGAATATAAACCCCTAATAGTGTTTTCAATACAAATATGATTCTACAAAGTATCGACACATTGACAAAATCTATTGACAGAAAAATAAATTATCAGAAGATATTGCACTTATTTCTCTACAATAGTTAGAAGAGAGAGAGAAAAAGAAAGAGAAACTACAGAAGGTTTTCGTGTACTTACCCTAGAAAGTCTTGATACGGCAAGGGACACACAACCCTTATACTCATCAGGATTCTTTTTAACGAGGGCCTCGATGAGAGAGCAGGCAGCCGTGACAACCCCCATGTGCTGGTCATTTAACAGATGGATGATGCGCGATGTCCATTCTCCACCAGGTATGATCTCCTGAGTGGTTCGGAAGAGCCTCAACAGACAGAGAGCGGCCGACTGCTTAACAACATCCATAGTCTCTCTGTGTAAATAATAATAAAAACAAGAGGATGGTAAAAATAATAATAATTGAAGGAATTATATCCCAAATAATAGGGGATTCTTTTTTTTGCACTTTATGCAGAGACAGAGCAATACCTGCTTTTCACTTTTAAAATCTTACCCTGACACAAGCAACTTTGGAATGTCTGTGCCAAATGCATCTGCCATCTCCTTGGAACCAATGTTTGCAATGCACTGCAATGCAAGGTTAACATGCACCGGGTTTCGGGAGCTCAGATCATTCTTGATGCTCTGCACAATAAGCTTGATAAGATCACTGTTTGTATTCACCAGCACAGAGATGAATAAATAACCCTGGAAAATAAATAAAGATGTAAAGAAAGGATTCTACAAGGAATGCATTTTTAACTATCAAAGCTTGACAACTAAGAAATATGCTCCACAAACTTTCCTGTGATCATTCTAAAAGTACTCTTAAGCATTTCTGGCTTCAATCTGCCTTCCCTTACCAATATGCACCCATTTAATAATCCACCATGGCCTTACACACTAGCTTATATGTACTCTGTAATGCACATCAAAACATTTCAGCCACCACTAAAATATCTATGAACTGCTGTCATCAAACTTACTATCTGTTTCTCTGTGTACTTGTTGGAAGAAAGGAGGTTCACGGCTTCCATGTGGCCAAAATCAATGTCATGACCAAGTAGGAATATGAAGAGCAGCTTGCACACATACTTCTTCTTCTGATAGCCATCCAGTGTCTTGTCTCCTTTGAACTTGGAACGGATATTTGCCAGTTCCTTATTGATGCGTTTCACCTCCGCCTCTTTGCTTTTACCTAAAAATAACATGTATGTCAGTTCATGCCATCAACAAAATATTCATCATAACAAATCTAATAAAGCAATTCACCAATCATTTTTAATGATTTTTAAATTCCTACTTCTGCTTTCAAGTTTTGAGTTAATTGTTTTTTTTTCCACAGCATTTGTGTATTCTATAAAACTTTCACAATATCTAATAAGAGTTTTACATGGTCATTAATGTAAATATTCCACAGAATAACCAGATACACCTACAGTTTCTAATGTCTGAGATGAAGACCGCAAGGCCTCGCATCCCATCTCCACGTACAGCCGGCATTGTTGTTGTTTTGGATCTGAAACAAGGAAATAAAGTAATCAAATTCTACTGCATTAATACATATCAATTACATCTGCACAGCTTTATCACAAATAAAACACATCTTTTCAATATTTCTATCACCTAATCATAGTAATGTCTGTTAAAACCATATACAACCTTCACTTCTCCCAAGTTTCTATAAAAATCCTTTAGAGAAAAAAGTAAACTTTTCATTTCTAACAACAAGAGGTTGTCATCTGTACATTCTTTAAAGCTAGCAAGACAAGGCACCCTCTAACAGTAACATCTAAAACAGCATACTGGATAAAAAGTATACTCTAGTTGAAAAGACACACTGATGGTAGTTTGTGGCTTTGTGCCAATGTTGCACACGAATGTCAGAGGCTTAATGTTCCCTGGTGACAACAACTGTCAGCTACAAAGGAAAGACATGCCAAGACATTGGACAAAAATTTCTGGGTCATCACACAGTACATTTGGCAAGCCCTTGGTTGCGCTCACTGTATGAAAAAAAGTAATCAACAGAGCTGTCATCTTTCTTTAAAACTCTAAATCAACAAACATATTATAACTACACCCTGTCTCATCTAAACAAAACAAACAAGATGAATATAAATGTGATCTCTTATTCACCATTCCACATCTGACCTTCACTCTGTACAATTACCTGATGCTCTTGTGCTGTGCTGACATTTATTCCATCACTCTAATTAGTAACAAAATTTCAATTATATTTTGGGACTTACCATATTGCATTATCAAATACAATTTACATAATTCTGGCCACAGCAGAACTGTATGAATAATTTCCTATATAAAAATACCTAACCATAGTATTTGAATATTTTGCAACATATACAAAAGAAATGCAATGAAAAATATGATACTAAAAAATTACAATGTATTTCAGCAGAATACTGGTTGTATACACACAAATTCATATCTTAAAAACTGCTCTCTGAGTCAGAAATAATTCCTAAAGATTTGCAATCAATGATCCAATCCAACACCTGTGTACTGAAAACACCATCCAGTTAGACCCACAAATCCATGCCAAGATACAGACGCAGTCAAAATGAATTTGCTGAAGTGATTCTCACTTGCCTGATTTAGTAATGCTTACCATTTCTGCTCAACAATAAATCATGGTAGCAATATTTTCTTTTATGCCATGAATATTCCTTAAATATTGTCAACATAAATCTATCAATCTTCATGTATACTGAACCATGATGCAGTACTTAATCAATATTTATCTTTTTTTACATGAAGCCATATCAACAATAGTTTCAACTGCAATCAATGTGTCTTCAATAAAAAAAAAAAAAAATCTAAATATCAAATCTCTATCAGGAATCTAATAAATCATTAATACTTACCTATATCAACTTATCATATTAACAATCCTTGATAATAAACTATAGTTATCAGCTGACTTTCAGAGTTAATTCCAAATCTCTGACCTAAAATTCAAGAAGTTCATATTATCTAGCCAATATATATTTAAGACTGCATAGCAATAACTCTGTTGAAATACAAAGGAAGAAAATGAAACAAAGTGTGCAAGAAACCTTGTCATCAAATAATGGTACAATATTTTTGTTTTCACAGGACCCATATTGATTACTGGTAGTATAAAACAAATACAATCCTAAAGCCAGTTGGATATTGACTTTCAGGCTCACGGATCAGTTACAAAGGTGGCTCTCAACAATATTTGTACAAAAAGAACATACATTGATGATATTAAACAACAGTTCAGACACCATAGAATAAACTAAATGCGATGTTTCACTGGCCTTAATCTGACTGTGGAATTAGATTCAAGCTCAGCTCAGGATTATTATCCTTTTGACCAATCTGAAGAACTAGGTGAGCCAGACCTTGCCCAAACACTGCAAATTCTTTAGCTGGTAAAGAGGAGCTAAAGTCTATGATCATCATATAAATTTATTAAATATCATTCTGTAATTATAACTTCATTAACCTATTGCAGACCAGGGGCCAAGCAAACTAACTGGTCTTCAGGATGGGATACCTCTGACACTGTAGGCACCAGCTAGAAATTAGAGGGATGGGAAAATGTCTTCTTCATGTTCCTGGCAGTACTGACTTGCCCATCCAACATTTTACCTTAAATTCATTACAAAACAAGGGCTTAAGCTGACTCTGGAGACCTCTCAAACTAGCATCGTGACGCTCAAAATACTTCATGACTGTGAGCGCGCTTCAACAGTCCCCTTGTGTCCAAAATGACACCTGCCTTTTGGGCCTAACTGGAGCCACTGTGTATGTCATGACAAACGTCCACAATGGGTTAAAAAATATTTTGAAGCTAGCCCAGACACCTAGCACAGGGGAGCATAATTGTAACGTAACCAAAATGGGAGGCTGCCCAACATTGTCCAAGTAGTGGAACTTGGGCTTAAGCTAGCAGTGGCCAGTAATCCCCTAATCTTAGAAGGTCTGTTCTAACATAATTTTGGATGATTGCTGTTTATTTGTCAAAGGGTGATAGCCTGACACTCTAAAGCTGTAGCCATGAATTGTGCTATAACAATCTTGCTTAGCCTTTGTTAAAGAACACATAGAAACTTGTTGAAGCAATTGATACCATCAATTATTTTCCTTTGAATAAAACCTCAACATAAAAGTAAAAAATCATAAAATGCATCAATACGGTATAATAACTAGGAATATAAATATATCCAGATATTCCTTGGGGAGCAGGAAACCAACAAAGTCTTACATTTGCTAGTCTTTAAAAAACTCTATACAAAAGCTGCACATTGTAGATGCTGACCAATTTGGTATCAATGGATCGCATTTCATGTTTTCTATCTAGCAACCAACAACCATTGCAACAATATTAGGGGAAATCAAGAATGGTGCAGCATCATATAGTCAAAGGTCAACAAACCAAATATATTCTGGCAGGATAGAGGTTGTAGACTTCTCAGGTGATTTACCATCAGATAGGGGGCCACTCAAAGCTATCTTGCTGGAATGTGTTGCAATGGTTCATGGCCTTTTCTGGAGCACCAATGGCACAGAGACTGCAGCAACAGCTAAATGACAAATGAGTGTCCTGGCAGCAGCCATTGACCTGTACTCCATCTGTTCTCATGAAACCTAAACGTAACACCCTTGTGATGGAGGTAATTGGGGGTGGAGCTGGAAAGAAATTGCATAGGAGTTTTCATTTGTGTAACTGATCATCATTGGTATCTTTTATGCTTACACTGCAATTCTTCTGTTATATTTCATACCCTCCCCAGCCATCATGGCCAATATAATTGCTTTAGTTGGTTTCTACATAATAAAGCTAATATGTCTGAAAAGTATGATACAAATGCAATCCAATAATGCTAATATCATTAGTAATTGCAATATGCAAGTTTTACTTAAAACCGGTCAGGTGATAAACTTCAGACTGAAGCATTTTAGTTTTAATAGATGTGTATTTGTTTAGAAAGAGCCTCCCTTTGGCTAAAGAAAAATTTGGACAATCAAGTCATTGGGTAAATGTTCAGACAGACTGGTGCAAAGATTGAGAAAAACTAAGCAGCTAAATCCACTGATGTCATGGCCTTTGCTCTTCAAGCTCTAGCAAATGCAAACAATCTATATGAATGTTAGTTCAGTTCCATCACTGCACAAACGGTCTGAAGATAACTGCAATCCCTGCGCGTACTGTATGCCATATACATCAAGTTTTACGAAAGACACATATCTTTTTATTCATCTTTTTATTCTAAAATGTTCTACAATGAGATCAAGCAAGAAAATAATACAATACACTAACATTAGCCATGTTAGCCGAGGACCAGCTCAGACAGAAACTGTAGTTCTCTGACAGAAAAAAAACATCAAGTTGGTTCTATTCGCATCAGAGTACACAAGCAAACGTGCAGCTCTCTTGTCAGTGAAACCTAAGGTAGTCGTATACCTGAGAGTTTACCATAGATTCCTGAGATAACCTTGAATCTCTTATCTAAAACCTGTACTCCACAAATAACCACAATCATATAGATGAAATCAATGCAGTTAACCTTACTGAATGGCTTACTGACAATTAGATCAATAGCAAAATGCCACCGAGACCTTCCAGCTACAGTGAACCATGTACCTCCACAACAGCTGCTGAAAGTACACACAAAACAAGGGCATACCACAAACCAACACTCATCAAAAACTGCATTCTCACAATCTGCTTGGAATTTCAGTTTGCTTTCCCATTTCCAACATGCCAGACTGTAGGCTCCAGGGCAGATCAAGATCATACTGCTGTGACCCCCCACCTCCTCCTCCTCCTCCTCTTCCTCTCAGCCACTCCAGTGCACATAGGATGCCCAAGTTGGCAGGACTTGTGGGAGTGTCCTTTCAATGAATAGCAGAATCAATAGAGGTACATAGAGATATCTTTCTGAAAGCCTTTGGAGGCATCTTTTAATAATACCGGTCGTAGAATGAAGTAATACCACGTCAACATTACGACCAAAATAACAGGCGATTTCCAGTCGCCTCAGCCATGCGCCCAACTCCACGTCTCCCGTTTCATCTTTCCTTCATGCCCACACGCCCCTCCTGTGCACCTGTCATGGGCGTGCACAGTGTTCCTGGTTCCTGTCGTGTAAGAACGTCCACAGACACACACACACATA
>BOPN01000852.1:241715-246715 GCA_017312705.2 Penaeus japonicus | reverse complement strand
ATAGACGAAAGAGAGAGAGAGAGAGAGAGAGAGAGAGAGAGAGAGAGAGAGAATCTGATTTGATTTGATAAACTTAACTTACAGAACGGTGAGCAAAACGCCCGGGCAAGATGCCCAATCTGAAGGAGCTTGCAATGGCAGAGGGCAATCAATAAAACGTGATCTATACGTATCTTATCTTGTCAGTGAAAATTCTTTTAAAAACATTAATCATGCCAAATATAAGCCTGATATCTGCAATGTAATTAATAAACTCTGCAACTGACATTCTCAGGACAGTGCTGTTTGTTTGATCGATAGGATGCAGTTTTCGTGTAACAACCAAGGTGATCAAAGGATTATGTGTATTTGGTTGCCCTTCACATTTTGGAGCGATGATACGAACTCGGCTTTGTCTCCCAAGCCAAGCTGCAGTCTGTATACCTTGCATAGAGCATTGATTTCCTATGCGTTGTCTGTTTAATCTGACCTGCTGCCCCCAAGTTAGTTCATTACAGACTTCGTTGACCTCATGATGTCATGCCCCTTTTCCTTCATAATTCTTTAGTTCATACTTGGCCATCACAGTCTCCAAAAGAGCTGATAATGCCTTTTTCATTTGGTCAAAAGATAACAGAAAAACATGACATGGCTTTTGCAGGAAAGTGACAACAAACTGATGAACCTTGCTACAAAATAGGGCATCCAGTACAGTGACACTTGACTTGAGAGAGAGAGAGAGAGAGAGAGAGAGAGAGAGAGAGAGAGAGAGAGAGAGAGAGAGAGAGAGAGAGAGAGAGAGAGAGAGAGAGAGAGAGAGAGAGAGAGAGAGAGAGAGAGAGAGAGAGAGAGAGAGAGAGAGAGAGAGAGAGAGAGAGAGAGAGAGAGAGAGAGAGAGAGAGAGAGAGAAAGATAGATAGATAGAGAGAGGTGTCATACACAACGTTGTCTCCTGGTCAAGATGTTAAAGGATGGTTAACGTGAATGTCCCCAACGCAAGGTCATGTGTTACTTAACCTTCGCGAGATTGACCAGGAAAGGGAGAACATGAAGAGCTGCGGGGAGCTCGCTTGGGAAATCAATTCTGCTCTTGCTCTGTGGATCATTATCGCCATCTTCATGTCATTTTCTTCACTATGAATTCGACATAAGTATTATTCACTATTATACATAATCCTCACAACTATTACATCATCGTTGTCCCTATGTCCCTTTAGACCTTTATCTATATTGTAAGTGTGCTCAACCTACCAACGCTATGCAACACGACAGCTGATCTCGTATTCATAAAAATCATATTTCAACGTTATATTTGTTGAATGGCTCTGGAAAATCTTATTTTCACATTTATATATATGTATACATACGTAGATACATTTCTATATATATATACATATTTACATACATGCATATATAAGTACGTAAATATCCTTACATACATACACACATACTCGCACACATACACACACCCTCCCACACACGTGTGTGTATGTGTGCCTACATATATATATATATATATATATATATATATATATATATATATATATATATATGTCTATATATATGTATATATATAGATAGATAGATAATAGATAGTTATAGCTATACATGAAGAAATTAAACAGTTATATGAGGCCTAACCAAGCCTTTACAGGGCCCAAGGTTGAATACCATATGAGGGGGAGTTGCACGGCCTCGGCGCCGCAGCTACACTGATCATTCGCACGCGTAATGGGTGCAACACAATCTAACACATCTATCATCACTGACATAATGCATCACAAAGTAAACTTGAGGGTCCCTTGGCTGCCCTTTGCAATTGCAGAGTTGTCTTAGACGTCGGATCGGCTCTGCACGGGAGAGGGCGCGGGGGGGGGGGGAAGGTGCAAGCAGCACTTTGTAAATCCCGGCGATAGCGGTGCCAGTGCTACTAAGAAAGAATGCAAATAGAAACTATGCCGCTTATTTGAAGTTTCGCTATTGCGGCACATTTCCTAAAATGAATCGAATCATTGAATGCTTCCGTAAGGTCTAAGACATACTAAATTTTGGAATATTCCAGTTTACTATCCAATGCCTGTGCGTGGGGGGGAGGGGGCGATTATAGTTATTATTTTTTTTAAAGTTCGAATTCTTAGACGGGTGGCCAGTGCTTTGGGATGGCCTTGACATCGAGCATCACGTGACACTTATTTCAGTCTAGCTATTTTTCTTGCTGGAGCCAATCAGGCTGAAGCAGTCAGCGAGCAGTTGATGATCAAACCAGGTAAGTTTTTTTTACTGGGTATTAAGGGTAATTTGCTTGATACTCAAAAATATATAAAAGGACTATTATTTCCCTTAAACTTAGCTTTTTGTGTGGCCAAGACATATTTCATCATATATACTTATTTTTGTTCATAAATATGCCTTGATTCACTCTATATACACCATATCTGTCTAAACCTACTTATCTAAATCTACAGTATATCTATTTAACCCTGTGGTTTTCAACCTTTTTTGCGTAATCTACCCCTTCCGCCAGTGCAACCGTCCTTATTTACCCCGTCAATCAGTGCAACCATCCCAATTTACCCCATTTAGAAAATAATATAAATTGCATTGAATAACTTCACAACGAAAGAGATGTAATTAACGAGTTTCGATTATATCTTCATTAGAATTATGTCACTTAATCACTTAATAACATCACTTATGTTGTGAAGTTATCTAACTTCATTTATACCTTTGTTATACATTTATTATCATGGACTCTACTTACCCCTACATCCAATCCAATATCCTACAAATGGACAAGGATAAAAAGCCCAAAATCTCAAGTTTTCCCGGTATGATAATTTCTTAAACCTTTTGGTAACACAACATCAATTTTTATTCCGAAGGCATGGATCCTCCGGGGAAACGCAAGTGACATAGAATGCGAACTGCCGGGATATTAACCGTGCCTTACCATCCCACGCCGTGTCTGTTTATCGAGATTTGTGATGTGTGGTGATGATGGTGGTGGTGATGGCTTGTGATGGTGGTGGTAGTTGAGTAGTATGGTGGTAGTGTCATGTGGTGTTAGTGGTTTCTGTAGTGGTGGCAGTGTGTGTTCATGATGGGGGTATCGTGTGGTGGTAGTGGATATGGTGGCGGTAGAGTGTGGTGATAGTGGTAGTTGTGTGTTTTTATATAGTTGTAGAAATGTCTATCACCACATTACAGATTTTATAGAATATAACTTTACAAAGAATAGATTAAATCAACGTGTTTCGACGTTGAGATTTCATCAAAATGCGCCAATTACCTCCATTTCCTTTTTGCCACAATGAACTGTGTTCAAGACATGCCCTGTAAGATTGTGCCGTGTGCGCGTAGCTAGGGAAGAGCAGCTGAGAATCCACACCATATGCTTGTAACCAAAATAAAACGATTTTCAGCACACAGCGGTTTATTGTCAGCTGCCACGGAATAGCTGGACAGACTAAGCCTCTTTCGAAAACAGTGGCGTAGTTCGAGGGCCAGGAAGAGCAGAACCGTTCCCCAAGAGCATGTCTCCAAAGGGGGTGGGGGGCATTTTCTGCAAAGTTCCAACTTTTAGAAAGAGAGTTGACCTTTGATAAACTAATAGTTGGCAATGCTAGAATGGAACTTAGACAATAGAGCCTACTGTCGTTGCTTAAATATTTTTAATTAGTTCCATTAAGCTTGGATTTTACGCCTCAGATCAAATTGATGAGGTGTCTTATTGATTTTTGAGATTTGTGAACTTGCCATAAAATCTGTATGTTTTGCTTAAAAAAAAAAAAAAAAAAAAAAAAAAAAAAAAATCAATAATTTTGCACTTTCTTAAAAATTTAATCTCCCTTATGATTTGGTTTCAAAAACAAAATATAAAAGTATAATAAATGTTCACTGATTCGTTACGTGTCATTGCACCTTTTTCTATGTGCTCGCGGTCCTTAACTTTAGGACCTGCTGGCTACGCCCATACGCAGCGCTGGTCAGAAGGCTAATCACTCCAGTTCCAAATCTAAACGTGATGAATAGCGACCAATTGTCCTTTCTTTAGATATAGATTTACTTATACACACACACACAAATGTATGTGTATATACATACATACATATATATATATATATATATATATACATATAAATATATATACATATATATGTATATATATTATATATATATATATATATATATATATATATATATATATATATATATATATATATATATGTATATATATATTATATATTATATATATGTATATATATGTATATGTATATATATATATATATATATATATATATATATATATATACATACACTCAAGATGTGTGTGTGAATGAGTGAGTGGGTGAGTGAGTGAGTGAGTGAGTAAGTGAGTAAGTGAGTGAGTGAGTGAATGAGTGAGTAGTGTCTGTCTATATATGTATATATATGTATATATATATATATGTACATATATTTATATATATATGTGAATGAGTGAGTGAGTGAGTTAGTGAGTGAGTAAGTAAGTGAGTGAGTGAGTGAGTGAGTGAGTGAGTGAATGAGTGAGTGAGTGTTTCTGTCTGAGTGTGTACGCTTGCGTGACGTACGTGAATGCGTGGGCGTGTGCAAGCATTTGTGAGCGCGCGAGTGCGCGTGTGTATTAATTCAAGGTCTTTCCGCTTTTAATGTATTTTATGTTACTTTAATCCAGAAGCACGATTTTTCGGACCAGCATAGAGAGAAACTTCTAAAATAAGTTTGCCTCTTCCCTTGGCTCTAACATCACCCATATATCCATCAAAATATTGATTAAGGTAACGAAATGTGAAAAGGTAAACCAACCTCTGTCAGTATAGCCACATACCACAAAGAAAATCCATCAATTCGAAGTTTTCTCTCAAATATGCCTTGTTTTCCTTCGCTCCCTCCCAGCTGGCCACCCTTGAATAACCGCTCAGCATCATCCACGTCACATTTTCCGACTTGAGTTTCCTCCACATCCGTTCCCTTCCCGCTGGCCATGAGTAAGTCTGCTC
>BOPN01000852.1:229215-231715 GCA_017312705.2 Penaeus japonicus | reverse complement strand
AAAGAGGCATGGAATAACCTAAAACACCAGAAGGGACACACCCATCCATTGATGACGACGCACACTGGTCGTAATTCGATGCCTCCCTATTCACTCCCTCAGGGTTCGCCGGACGCCCAAGGGAGCGCTGCCAGGAACCCTGCCCTGCGTTGGCCGGGCGCTCTCATCCCTTACGTTATCTCAGCCTCCTTCTGTGAGTATCTCGATCTGGTTGTTATCTCCCATTACGGCCATTGGGGGAAATAATTAAATAGCAGCAGAAAAGGAATGACACGATGAGTAATTGCGATGTATAAAAATCTGTCAGCAAAGGAGTGCTGCACTTACGACCGCATTTCATATCAAATTAATGACTGTATATATATATATATATATATATATATATATATATATATATATATATATATATGAAACTTCTGAGTCTTTTGTTGTTTATATCTCTTGTTTCTCTTTCCCTGCGATTTAGAATACAATTCCACTGATTGCAGATATGGTTTATTTCTCTCGCAAACTTTTTTTTTTTCTCTCCAACTCAGTTACCCTTTAAAGCCAACTTTCCCACTAATCTACACTTCGCACGAATTCTTTTAGTCTGAAAAAAAAGTTACAATACGTTGAAATGATAACTTGCATGGCACTGTTTCAGCCCGAGCGGAGAGGGCGGTCATCGGAGGCGCTATGGGCGAATATCACAGCAAAACGTGCCTTCGCTTCGTCCCTCGGGAGTCCCAACACAGCAGCTACGTGCACATTCTCAAGGGCGAAGGGTATATTTCCTTTCCGTTTGTTATCAAAAGACTATCATATCTTTTATCGCCATTTCCTTGGTCACTGCAAAACCGCAACTGTTACGTTACGACCATTGTTATTTATGGGATTTCCCTTTGTTTTGATAAGGCTTTTAGAGTTGAAGACGTAATTATACTACTATTGCGACTGCTATTGCGGTTATTATTTTCTGAGATTTTAGAGAATGCATAAAATCTTTAGCTTTAATTTTACGGTATATCTATCTGCCTATCTATCTGTCTATATATCTGCCTGTCTGCCTGTCTAATTATATATGTATATATGTATACACACACACACACACACACATTTATATATATATATATATATATATATATATATATATATATATATATATATATATATATATATATATATATATATATATATATATATATATATATATATATATGCCTTGATTCCCAATTGGTCGCATCCAAAGCATCCATAGTGGAAGTACTAAGACCTGGAAGATTAAAGGAAAAGCTTAACGTGTGCATCCAGCACGTGAATACCATCAAACATATGAGTACCGAAGGTACGCCTAAGTGAACCAGACGAGAGTAGCAAGATACAGACAGGCTCAGCTTTTGCACTATCATAAATGTATATTACACTATCATTACATTACGTCTTTCCTTTCTACGCGTCAAAGCTCGACCTGTACGACCCGATTTTAACTCTTTTCTCCAGGTGTTCGAGTGCGGTCGGTCGGTCCGGCGGGTTGCAGGTCGTGTCGCTTGGGCAAGGCTGCGTATATCACGGCGTGGTCGTGCATGAGTTCATGCACGCCGCCGGCTTCTGGCACGAACAGTCCCGGTACGACCGCGATCAACATGTCACCATCAATTGGAAGAACATAATCGGCGATATGAAATACAACTTCGATAAGGCAAGCCTCACGGACGATGTTTTGATGTGGAATAGTGGAAGATGTTGGAAGTGGATTAAAAGATAGATGGATCGCCAACCACGCACGTAAAGCTTTTCGACACCATTACAGAAAGTCGGTCTACGTAGCAAACACTAGTTAGATCTATTTGCTTACCTTTTAAAAATTTCCCTTTTTTTGCAGAAGACGAACCGCCTGACCAGCGACTTGGGCCTCGGCTACGACTACGCCTCGGTAATGCACTACGGGTCGCGCGCCTTCGCCGTGGACGCCTCCCGCCCCACCATCGTCCCCAAGGTGCCCGGCGTCGAAATCGGCCAGCGTCGAGGCTTTTCCCAGGTGGGTTGCGGAGCCGAAAGGGTTCGATCATTTTATGTACGTTTGCAATAGAGAGCAAAGCCGGGGACGGAGAGTGCCAGCTGTACACGTGGATGAAGAGACTAACGAGTAAATAAACCAAGGGCAATGACTTAAGGACGGGGTACTTTTATTGAATGAATGATTATCATTTTGTTCTGTAAATG
Organism: Penaeus japonicus; assembly: GCA_017312705.2. NCBI lineage: Eukaryota > Metazoa > Arthropoda > Malacostraca > Decapoda > Penaeidae > Penaeus > Penaeus japonicus. The sequence continues at coordinate 229,510 of BOPN01000852.1, read as the reverse complement.
TCAAACTTGTTACGGGCAACGTGAGCGAATTTTCCCGAATTATCCTTTCAACAGCTCGATGTCAAGAGCCTGAACATTTTGTACCGCTGTGATGAAGGTAAACCCACACTCCCCCCCACGCCCACGGAAAAGCCAGGAGATTGCACGGACGCCCACGCGGCCTGCCCCAAATGGGCGGCAAACGGAGTGTGCGTGAGGAGCCCGGTCTTCATGTCGCGCACTTGTCGGAGGTCTTGCAATCTGTGCGGTAAGTTGGGAAACGTGAAATATTTGAAGATGATCAGACGGTTGATAA
>BOPN01000852.1:216715-224215 GCA_017312705.2 Penaeus japonicus | reverse complement strand
TTTATCAGTTCCAGAGTCCTTTTTCCGCAGAGGAACTGCCTTTCTTGCGGCCATTATTGGAACCAAACAAACCTTCCATCGGTCAGCATTTGTGAGTTGCGTCGCCTTCATTCCCCCTTTTGGAGGAGAAATACCCTCTTTCTATTACTACCATGAGTCATAACTTAGTATAGGTCACACTTGGAGTCCGGGCGTGGGATAGTCGAGGCTACGGGCGTGCAGGTGTCGGAAAATAGGCCGCTGCATAAACCATGACACCTTTGAACCTCAGGGAAAAACCCATGAACACTTTGGTTTCCCGAAGAACCTTTTCCTCTGCGGCCGAGATTTACTTACTCTACTTTCACGCGGGTGTTGCCTGAGGATCACAGGACATTCAGAACGAGATAGGAAGTAGGTAATTTATTATATTTAATAGGCGATATTGCAGTATCTCAGAGAAACCTTCAGTTTTCTGGTCTAGTGGAAATTATTTTTGAGATAGGCCTATGTCAGGTTTTGTGTTGCAGGTGCTAAGTGTAGCTTTTAGATTCCTGGCCAGGAGGACTGATTCTATGGCATTAAAGCAGTAAGATGATTCATTTACTGAAGTTGATGTTAATTATATTAAGATGTCAGTACCCACTATTAGGCTTTGCACCCAGAATGTTTGTCTGATCTTTTGATTCTAATTCCGCACTCTTATTTATGTATATTCTGATTTTCTTTAGTATTACCATTTGAGCTGCAGAATATGACCCCAAATATTGTTCTGTTCTAACTAGTGTCATTCATTAAATACTGTAAATAATGTTTTAACAATGGAAATATTTATTTGCTTGGATTAATGTGGCAAATTAAAAGAGTTCCTATCAGTTCTAATTTTGTTTCCTATTGTTTTAACCCATTCATTGCTGGGCTTATGTTTGCGTAATGCTGCTCCCGCCAGCTAGATAATGAGTCCGCTTATTGACCGGCATAATGCTGCAATATGTCTCTATGAGTGCTTTTCACCTTTCTACTTCAATGGGGTGGTAATGAGAACTTTTTGTATTGATTTAATTATATACACAAGTAAATTAAATTGTCACTATACATATGGAACTCTCATGATTATGTACTTATGTAACAATGTAAAGCGTACATGTTTAATGGGGAGATCACAACGTTATAGGATGTCACCCGGTAGATGCAAAATATTCATATGACGTGATATTCATAGGACGTGATATTTGTATGATGTGATATTCGTAGTACGTGATATCACGTCACTCGATGCCAATGGGTTATGCATATAATGGAATAGTGCAATAAAAAACAGGAATAGTGCAATAAAAAACAAGCCAAATAGATATAATAACCACGTTAACAATACACTTCTAAATGCATCCACACCTATCGATGGTAGAGTTAGAATTGAGAAGTAATATTAGGGTCGCATTGATGAAGCTGGTAATATAAAATGATGCTACTACATGTTTAGGATGTTATTTATGGTCTGGAAACCTAAATGGACTTTCCTTATTTTTTGTTCAGCCTAGATGATCAGTCCACGATGGGAGATGGAATGCTCTCCTTGTCGTGGAACAACCACAGTGCCACTTTCTGCCATACGCTCTCCACGCTAAGAGCAAAGGTATGTCACCCTTATTGTTTGTTTGCCTCTCAGATGAACTATTTCTCCTTTCATCTCTCTTTCTGTCATTTTGACAGTGATATATTTTTGCACCACTGAAGTTCTGAACCTCCTTTTCTTAGTGTATTTTATATACATGAAATATAAATACCCTGAACAGTCAAAGCGTTGGATGCCAATAGACTTTTATTATGGTCTTCTATATGTTGATATATTGCATTTGATTAGAATTTTAAAAAATAATATATTTTAGGGGAAACGCTATATGAAAACTGAAATTCTGAATGTAAGAAGTATGAAATATTCAAACAAACTTACACTTATTGACAAATATTTGTTTTTATTTTGCCATGACTTGATTTTGTTTCAAAATTAATTTCCTAGATAAGTGCAATTGAAGTTCTGGTAATATTCATTTGCATTTTTTTTATGAGATGACTAAAAGAAAAATGAGAACTTGTCTTTTGGTTTCCTGCAAATATTTTATCAAGTTCCCATGAGATAAGTGCTTATAAGTTTTCAATGAAATATCCAGATTTTATTATTAAACTGCTATCCTGAGTAATTTGATTTTATTGTCATAGGTGACTCTTAATGCAGTAAAAGATAGACAAGTGACATTTTGTAGATTTACCCTTTGAAAAGTTTTATAATTATTTCTCCATGATTTTTTTTTTTAGATTCCCTGTATGTGTGATTGGCTGGACATACATAAAACACAAGGTGTAATTTTCAAAATTTGGCATTTCAGGACAGGTACACAGATGTTACCTTGGCATGTGAAGGAAAGTTTTACCCTGTACACAAGTTGGTGTTGTCAACATGCAGTGAATACTTTGAAAACATGTTTGAAAATACCCCATGTAAACACCCTGTTATTGTGTTGAGAGATGTTCGATGTGATGAGCTTGAGGCTCTTCTTAGTTACATGTATGCTGGTATTGTAAGTGTTGCCCAGTCAGACCTTGCACAGCTGATCAAAGTGGCAGAGTTGCTGCAAATCAAAGGTCTAGCAGTGCCAGATGAGCCTCCTAATAGTAACAAGAGGCCATCTGATGATGATAGAACTAGTCCGCACAGAACTCGCCAGAGTCACAATGCCAGCAATGACAGGAGTAGCCCGTACCTCAGGACAAAGCATTCCCAGGCATCCAGTGAAGACAGAGCTAGTCCCCTCCCCAAGAGGCGAAGAAGAACAGAGACGGAGGCCTCGCTCGAAGATTCCCAGTCATCCAGTGGTATGCAGTCCATGAGCAAAACGCCGTCACAGGGATGCGAACAGATTCAGCAAGACCACTCAAGACTTGAGGATGAGATAGAGGAAATCGATAACAGGAACGGAATGGAGCAGAATGATTATCAGTCCAGTGCACAGGAATCCCTAATTTCAAATGTACAGGTGTGTAGTGCTGGTTTATTAATTATCAAATTGTAGGTTCAGACAGTTGTAAAAGAATCTAACAGTTCTCATTTAGAACATCAGTAGATGTATACATGTTGACCACCTGTAAACTGGCACTGCTAGGACCTTAGGCATGCCAAATTAGTGAAAATAGTGAATTACATATGTATCACCTTTGAGTAATAGTTGGGAAATTTTGCTAACCAGCTTGCATTGGATTTGAAAATAGGATTTTTTTTTTCAATTATGTTAGCTGTATTCTATTAAGATCAACACAAACTTATTTTGGTTTGTGTTGTGTGTTTTATAATCTTAACCTGATAACAATGAGGCAGTTTTAGTGCAGTCCAGCCCAAATGCTAGGGTATCTCAAGCAGGCAGGCCTAATGCCTCTTGCTATTCGCTCGCTTTGGCTGCACATGATCACCTGACATGATGGCCATCCAAAATGTCATGATGTGATATCTTGTCCCTGGGATCAAGTGCTGCCACCATGGCATGATGTCTCGTCACCTGGCTTTAACAGGTTGAAGTGTTAGGGCATCAAGTGATTAGAGGCAAGCAAAACATTTTGTGACTTGGTTGTGACTCTGTGGTGCTGGTGCAAATAGAGAAATTTGCACAGGTAACCTCATGATTTTCCTAAAATCTGATACATACTTATATTGCACTTTTATTGATTTTGAAGATGTTTGGCAAACTTTAAATCAATGCTTTAGTTGTGAGGGGACCAGATTACAGGTAGGTGAATTAGGGGTGGTCAACTCATATAGGATGATAGATAGCTGTGGCTGAAGAAATTGTTGACTTGTTATATGAACATCTGCTTCCATTCACTTTGTACCTATAATGATGAATTTTACACAAAGGTATCATGTTTATCCTGATATATTTAGTCATCATTCAAATTATTATGTACCTTATTATGTATGAATACTCTATATGAAATACTTTAAAGGCCAAGCAATAACAAGAAATAGGATTGAAATAGTTACGATGTCACAAGAGCCTTAATAGTGACTTTGTGAAAAAATACCTTTCAGGTAACCTTAGAAGAGACTCTGGTGAAAGAGGAGGTGATGGAAGAGATGCCTGACAACCAGGGAGATACGTCAGATCCAGGCCATGACTTCGACAGCTCAACTGGAGGCCAAGACTCAGGCAGTTTGATGATCCCCAAGTACGATGATCAAGATTCTGAAGGCCTTACGCAGTCGGGGCTCAGCCAGGCTCCCCCTTTATCTGAAGCTGTTATAGAAGCACTAGCTGGTCCATCAGGGATGCAAGGTGTAAGTTGATGTGCAGTCTCTCATTGCTTTTTGCAAAATGCTAAAGCTTACGAAATTTATTCTGTATGAGCTATTGTGATGTTTGTATAATTTAAGTGTGTGAGTTTGGCAGGAAATATATATATATATATTTATCCAGAAACTTGAAATGAAAAATGTATGATTATATAAGAAGAAAAATATGAAAAAATAGTTTACCAATATGCTAGATGGACGTTCCTTATATATATATATATATATATATATATATATATATATATATATATATATATATATATATATATATATATATACATATATATATATATATATATATATATTTATATATATGTATATATATATATATATATATATATATATATATATATATACATATATATAAATATATATATATATATATATATAAATATATATATATATATATATATATATATATCTATCTATCTATCTATCTATCTATCTATCTATCTATCTATCTATCTATCTATCTATCTATCTATCTATCTATCTATCTATCTATCTATCTATCTATCTATCTATATATATATATATATATATATATATATATATATATATATATATATACACTATATATATCTATATATCTATCTTTATATGCCTATCTATCTATCTATCTATCTATCTATTTATCTATCTATATATATATATATATATATATATATATATATATATATATATATATATATATATATATATATATATATATATATATATATATATATATATATATATATATATGTATGTATATGTATGTATATACACCCACACCCACACCCACACCTACACCCACACCACCCATCCACACGCACACGCACACATGTATACAGGTTTTCTGTGATTCTGGAGCTAATGTTTTACAGTGGCCTGGAGGTGGTGACATGGCACGGCGACTAGCCCTCGGAGAAGGTTTTGTTGATGCCAACCAAGATGTGTCGGCACTCACCCTAGGCCAGACGGGCTCCCAGGCACATCAGCTGGTGAGTGTTAATGTGCTCTTTTCAAAGAAGGTGACCATTCTGGATGAAGTGTTGCTGTTTACTTTATTTTCTAAACAATTAAAGCCAAAGTGAACTTTAACCCATTGGTTGCAGTTTTAATAATATATGTATACAGTCGGATTACGGGTTTACATTGTTTGGCAAGGTGCCATCCGCGTCTATGACCGACTCTGCCTTGGCAGCAAATCATGCCATCCGCTGTCAATGGGTTAACACAAATAAGTATGTGTTGAACATTTTGACTCTCATATTGATAATACATGACTTTCATACATAATTCTTAGAAATAACCAAAATGAAAACTAAGTTGAAAATTAATGCCCTTTGGAGTAGTATAACACATCTTTATCAGTCAGTCACTCTGAATGGAAAACGTGCTCTACCCTTGCAATATTGGATCTCATTACCATGGATAAAGGTTATTTTGGACAAGTTTGGTCGTCTGTCACGAATAAGATATAGAAATAGAGTAATTGCCTGGAAGATCATTATTATTAGTTAAAAAAAAGGTATATCCGATCAATTTCACTAACTGCTTACGGAGAACAGGTACATACTGCTAGAGTCACAAGTGAGTCATCAAACACTTTATCTGGTTCATCAACATTGGGAAAGAAAACTTAAAATGATGGAAATAGAGCAACTCTTCTAATAATGAAAATTTTAGGATTTACGCAATGTTCTTTTTTCAATAACCAGGGGCATGTTAATGCACTTTTGTGTGGTAACTTATTACATACCATGACCATAAGTTTGAAAGATTGATATATGTTTTTTTTGAGAACTGTGAGTATTAGAGTGAGGAGAAAAGGTGATGCTATAGAAATGAGAATGTTATAGAAATGAGAATGATAGTTCAAAGAAAAAGAGTTTGGGCTTCTCTGACTGATATACTATACATTTGTACTTCTTATTTATTAACAATGTATTTAAATCAATCACAATGTAGGGAATAACATGAAAGTGAAGTGTGATTGTATGGTTTGAGAATATGCCACAGGAGCAAATATGCCCAGCATGAGAGAGGCAGCCTGGAGTTTGTCCTGAGAGTAGGGGAAAGTGTCGTGGCTAGGGAGCAATTCATTGGGGTTAGGTATGGAGTTAATAGATCCCTTGGTTGTTATGGACTCCTTTATTTTATGGATAGGGCTTGGTCCCCCTTTAGTTCATGAGGGCAAAGGTAGGCAGTATTTGTTTTTCCTCTGAAATTTTTTAATTACTATACATTTAGTTTCAATCAGAATATAGAAAACCTCTTCAAGATTCTTGCAGTCACCAGCTTCATATGACCAGTTGGTAAAGAGGAGAAGTCTTGTGCCATAACTAAGTATAGTTAGGAAACACTAACTTAACTAGCAGGACTCAGTTGTTTGTAGAACCTGCTCATGCATATAGATAAGATTTAATGGTTGTGTAAAACTCTCACTACTGTAAGCAAGTTAATTACAAAACTGGAGCTAGCAGGTGATTTGACACCCTCCCCCTTCTAAGCTAATGCTTGCTTAGAATATTGCTCTATTCTTCCTCCATTAGTTGGTACTTGGCTCCTATCATATGAAATCCCCATCCCCATCCCCATCCCTATCCTTTCCTTATCCCATCCCATCCCATCCCATCCCATCCCATCCCATCCCATCCCATCCCATCCCATCCCATCCCATCCCATCCCATCCCATCCCATCCCATCCCATCCCATCCCATCCCCATTTCCCTCTCCTCCTCTCCCCCTTCCCATCTCTTGCTCTTCATCTCTATCTCCCTTTCTATATTAATAACCCTATCATTTCACTTCTTCCTCTCTCCCTCCTCCCTTTCCCTTTCCCTTTCCCTTTCCCTTTCCCTTTCCCTCTCCTCCTCTCCCCCTTCCCATCTCTTGCTCTTCGTCTCTATCTCCCTTCCTATATTAATATCCCTATCATTTCACTTCTTCCTCTCTCCCTCCTCCCTTTCCCTTTCCCTTTCCCTTTCCCTTTCCCTTTCCCTTTCCCTTTCCCTTTCCCTTTCCCTTTCCCTTTCCCTTTCCCTTTCCCTCTCCCTCTCCCTCTCCCTCTCCCTCTCCCTCTCTCTCTCTCTCTCTCTCTCTCTCTCTCTCTCTCTCTCTCTCTCTCTCTCTCTCTCTCTCTCTCTCTCTCTCTCTCTCTCTCTCTCTCTCTCTCTCTCTCTCTCTCTCTCTCT
>BOPN01000852.1:204215-209215 GCA_017312705.2 Penaeus japonicus | reverse complement strand
TCCTTGTTGTGTTAGGGGTGCCAGTTTTAACTTGGATAGGGATGGTGTGGATACCTTTGCATGGACTGAGACTAAAACTATTTTACTGCCTTGTAGTTATGGTGGAATGTGTAATAGTTTTGAAGTTATGCTTGTCCTGTTGACCTAATGGTCTTGATCATTTTGTGATGGAATTATTTTCTGTAAGTATATCTTATCTTTTTACGAATAACAATGTGGAGGCATATGGATAGGGCTGCATATGTATGTGACTTTGTGTCTGTGTGTGTTCATATGTTTGCGTGTACATGAGTGTATGCGTGTGCATGAGTGTATGCGTGTGCATGAGTGTATGCGTGTGCATGAGTGTATGCATGTACGTGTGTGTGTGTGTGTGTGTGTGTGTGTGTGTGTGTGTGTGTGTGTGTGTGTGTGTGTGTGTGTGTGTGTGTGTGTGTGTGTGTGTGTGTGTGTGTGTGTGTGTGTGTGTGTGTGTGTGTGTGTGTGTGTGTGTGTGTGTGTGTGTTTTGGTTGTGTTTTTATGTGTGTGTGTGTGTTTGTTTGTTTTGGGTATGTTTTTATGTGTGTGTGTGGTCTTGTGTGCATGTCTACATATGTGCGACTGTGTGCATGTAGTTTTATACAAATTTATACAAATGTATTATTTGCTGTTTTTAAGTACTGAATTAGGGGAAAAGGAAATTGGAGTTGGGTGTGGATGGGTGCTTACAAGAACTTTTTTCTTTATCTTCAAGATGATTTTGGTGGAAATTGAACAATTTAGGCAATACTTGACTTGATGGTTTTGCTTTATTTATTAGGTTGATTGGCAATTTTTGTGTAATGATGGTACCATTTTTAGATTTGACAATGATGGGCAAGGAGTGAGGTTATTCTGTTGATTAATCCCATAGATTTATATAAAAATTATTTTATGAAATATTTTGGTTTAAAAAAAAAAAATCTGATTTCTTATATACTCTTCAAAGTGGATTACCTTGTATCACATTGTACAACTGAAGTTGATGAATATTATGCCAGGCCATATCTCCATCTCCACGGGACCTCCTTCCCTTTGTACCGTGAGGATGCAGTTTTCTTTCCATTACTCTCAGATTTGATCTTAGGGTTAAAGAGGCAAGAGTTTTACCCCCTGGACCATTGAAAAATTGATTTTGTGGCACATTTGACTCAGTAGAGTTCAATTTTTCTTTACAACATTTTGTACTGGGAGCCTGATACCCACACCAATGTCCATTGGGATGTAGAGTTGTCATATACTTTGAGATGAGGGCAAAGGGTCTATAGATCACTTCAAGTGAGACTGTTAAAAAATATGAAAATAGTTATTAATTGGAGAACAATAATTAATACTGACAAGGATGTGATAAACATTGCTCATGGGAATTTTGATTTATAATTCATATTATAAATAGCAGTATCCGCAGTGATAGTACCAGAAAAATATGAGCAGGGTGGAGTAAGAGCCGAGATAGAAGCACAGTTTTTGGTGTAAAAGTTTTAAATTGCTGTAAGAGATGATTACACTTTTGATATTCTCTTAGCCTGTTTTGCATGTTACTAATTTTTAAAATGGGGGTGTAGGTGGAGGTGAAGGTGGAGGGGAAGAGCTTGATGAATGTAACATTTGAAGACTATTTTTATCATTTTGCAGGAACAGGTAACACAGAGTATTGATGTTATAGTGTCAGTGGCAAGTCCTTATTCCCATTCAGTGTCTGTCTCTCCCAGTTTATTTTTAATGATAGGAGTGTTGATAGATTGCTTCCTTCTCTCTTTCTTGTATGTATAATGAAAGGTGATTCAAGCCCAGTAAAATGGGAAGTAGTTTGTGTCCATCTTTTCCTGAAGTGTCTTAAATGTTAAAAAAAGCAAGTAGTAATCTGGTAGTTCCCCCCTTTCACTGCAGCCTTTTTACCAATTCTGAGAAAAAATAGTAAGCGCGATATCTCCACAGGTGGGACTGGGCAGCATGAGTGAGAGGAAAGGTGGACAAGATACCACCAAGAAGAGGCACCGATGCCCCTACTGTGTCTACTCCACTGCTAGGAAAGATCATTTGAAAAAGCACATCAGAGTGCACACCGGGGAAAAACCCTTTGCCTGCGCGCATTGTCCCTACCGCTCCTCTCAGAAATATAACCTTAAGAGTCATGAGTTCACCCATAAGCTGTAATGTGTAGCAGAAATTTAGGATAGAATGTGCAGTGCCATCAGCCAGCTGCCTGTGCGAAAGGTTTGAAAGTTGGTCCTGGTCTGATATTAGTGTTTTATTGTTCTTCTTTCATCTCCTTTCTGTCACTCTGTAATGTTTGTTCTGAGGGAATTATCACCTCTTCATTTTGTTAGAGAACACAAGTTTAGTGAATTCTCTTAAAGAAGCATCATTATCATTATCATCGTCATAGTCTTAGTCATAGTCATCGCCATTGCCATTGTCATCGCCATCGCCATCGCCATCGCCATCGCCATCGCCATCGCCATCGCCATCGCCATCGCCATCGTCATCGTCATCGTCATCGTCATCGTCATCGTCATCATTATCATCATCATAATCATCCATCCCTCTCAGAAGAATGTATCTTTTCAGTTTTACCCTTGCTTGCTTTTAGCTGTAGCTGTCTGTAGTGGTATTGTCTTGGCTTGGAAGTGTCCATTTTCATCTGGGGCGTTCACATCCCAGCCCACCAAGCCCTGTGTGGTCCCATCCCATCCTGTTTTCCTGGTCTAGAATGGTATCATCACAGATATGGTCCTTTTCCCACTGTGCCCATTCCAGTTTAGTCCCCCATCCCATCCAGCCTTGTCTGATGTAGTGCCATTCTGGTCGGTCCTGCCCGATGTAGGCCTGTTCCACCCTCCTTGTAGTTCCATGCTGTCCATCAATATGTCCTAGATCTGTTGATTGTTAGATGTTTTGCCTCTACTGTTCAGATTTGCATTAGCAGATCCTCAACCCTATATTTGATGAAAGAGAATCTAACCTGCTGTTGTAAACCTTCCATACTTATCCTTATTGAAATAAACCTTCAATTTCTTAGGGGAACCTCAGGCTAGTATATCTAATTCACTCTTTAATCTTACTCTGAGTGTCCTATGAATTACATCAGATGTTTGTCGCGGTTAAAGAATACGTGATTCCGAGTAAAAAATCTTGCCAACATAGGCATTTTTCAGATTACTTCAGGCCTGATATGGAGTTTAAAAATTGTACGAGGTATGAGTTAGAGACAATGGGAAAGTGTAGCACAGCTGAGAGAATATAAAAGTTGGCTGTTTTGTTTTTCTATTTTTGGTGAGTTACATAATGTCTATAAGTAATATGATACTCTGTTGGAAGATACTGTAATGTTCCATACCTTTGATAAAGAATTCATAGTGAGGAATTATTAATTTCACTGAATTGCAACCATACTCTAAACCACCCATTGCCTTTTGTGCATGACTCCAGCTTTGATTTTAAAATCCACCTCATGTCTAAATTATCTGGGAAATACATGTGTTACAAAGATTTTCTACTCATAATTACGTGCTTCTTCCCATGTACAAATATGTGATGCAAGTCCTGTGATACTTTGGATAAACCCATGTAGATCAAAGATGACCAACCTTAACTCTTTAATTTTACCAAGCCACTTTCCGACATTTAATTAAAACCACTCCTGGTGGTTGTATTTAAAATGTTTTGTTATATTATATTTTTTAGACCAGCGATAGCTGATATATAGGCTGATGGGATTTGATTAAGAAGGCTGTGTAACATTGCACCAGAAAGAGTACAAGTGCAGAAATGTCACATTGTTTGTGCAGGACAGATAATGTGGTATTTAACTGTTAGGAGTTAGCATACAAAATTTCTTTGCTCGAATACATTCTTGTATTAAGATATTAAGAGAAACTTCAGTACAAGAAAATGTAAAAGGAAGTAACTAGTGTTCATTGGGGCCAAGATAACTATTTCATGGACTCTTTCATCCTATAGTAATCATCACATGTATAATGTGGAGGATAGATCAATATTCAAAGAGGCAACCATCATGCCACATCACATTCCTAATAATGTTACCTACAATATATCACAATACATGGGTGATTTCGGTTTTGTACTCATTTGAACTGATATTACAAAGAAGTTGTTTAGCATTTATATTGAAAGGTAATTTTAGTAGTCTTTATTGTTGGAAACATGTTTGTAAATCATAGTTGTTTAATAGTTGGTATAGGTGTTTCTTCTTAAGCTGGAGAATATTTTGATCATTGTAAGTGTGCATGATGGTGGTGGCTGTCACCATATAGTGGTAAACTCAAATGCTAGATTTAATTTCAACCCACTACTTAATCCCAGAAAATAGGAAATTTAGCCAGGGGTTTACGTTGAAGGAAAAAATGGTCCTGTTTTCCCGCATGTTGTTCTGTTTAAAGATAGTAGTTCAGTGTCCTCTCCTTGATTTGCATAAGTATTGGTTATGGTACTCTGAGAAGTCAGTTGTCTTTTATGTTAATTGAAATCAGATTATCTCTCTCTCATCCATAAAGTTATATCACAGTTGGCAGGTATCTGCATTTATACATTTGTATCCTACACATACAAATGGATATTGCAACAAAGCAAAAGATTCATTATTATTAAGCTACTTTCAAGAAATTGCATATTTTTAAATTTGGATAATATGTGTACAAGTGAGAGATCATGTGATTGTATGAGTGAGTGAGTGAGTGAGTAGATGAATGAATGAATGTAGTTAATTGAATGTAGGTCTGAGTGAATGAGTGAGTGAATGTGTGATGGTGAGTGAGTGCATGCGTGGTGGTGGTGCATCGTGGTGGGTGAGTACGCGTGGAGGTAGGGTGGTAGGTAGTGGTGGTGGTAGTGGTGGTGGTGAGTGGTGGTAGTGAGTGAGGTGGTGTGATGGTGGTGAGTGAGAGAGAGAGAGGAGGTGAGTGGTGAAGTGGTGAGTGAGTGAGTGAGTAGTGAGTGAGTGAAGTGAGGTCAGGAGGTG
>BOPN01000852.1:185000-189115 GCA_017312705.2 Penaeus japonicus | reverse complement strand
ACACACACACACACACACACACACACACACACACACACACACACACACACACACACACACACACACACACACACACACACACACACACACACACAATTTCACGAAATAAACACATGTAACACAAGCGCATCTGTAAACACACGCAAACCGACAGCTGACTAATACAAGCGTACGTCTTCGCGCCTTGAGCCTTCGAAAAAACAAGACATCATAACACTTTCTTATGCAATATGACATGCACGATGGAGAGAGAGAGAGAAAGAGAGGGAGAGGGAGAGGGAGAGGGAGAGGGAGAGAGAACGAGAGGGAGATGGAGATGGAGATGGAGATAGAGTGAGAGATAGAGATAGAGATAGAGATAGAGTGAGAGTGAGAGTGAGAGATAGAGTGAGAGTGAAAGAGAAAGAGAAAGAGAGAGGGAAAGAGGGAGAAAAAGAGTGAAAGAGGGAGAGGGAGAGGGAGAGTGAAAAAGGGAGAAAGAGAGTGAAAGAGGGAGAGAGGGAGTGAAAGAGGCAGAATGAGAGGGAGAGAGAAAGCTAGAGAGAGATAGAGATAGAGATAGAGATAGAGATAGAGATAGAGATAGGAAAAAGTGGAGGAGAGAAGGAGAGATAGAGTTGGGAGAGAATGAGTGAGAGAGTTGAAAGAAAAGGGAAAACTGAAGAAAAGAGAGAAGAAAAGAAAAATACGAATTATATATTGATATTGAATTTTGCATTCCCTTATAAAAAGATGAAGAAGGCTTATCTTTCCAGTTTCTTAAAGGCATTTTACGGTGTTAAGCATTTCAAGAATTTCATTTTACAAGCATGCATGTAAGACATTTATAAAGCAAATATTTTTCATAATATTTACCATATAAAAGGATGAAAATGAATGAAAACTGATTTTTAAATTGGTAATTGGTCGACAAGAAAGGTTTGAGGGTTTGTCGGATGAAAGATACCAAATAGCATTAGAATCACAGATTCACATTTCATTCACAAGAAGAAAGAAGGAATGGGGACATAGGGCTGATATGATGCTACGTACGTCTCATTGATAATATAAAAAGAATGACAACCCTGACATGATTTTTCTGACAGAACTGAGTGTGAAGGTAAACCAATGCTTGATGATAACTAAATGACTGATATTCCTAGATAATCCAACACAGGCAGTTGTATGTAATATTTAGTGAAATTTGATGCCAGTTTGTTTTATAGTATATAGCTGTGTTGTACCTTGGGTTTAGAAGTCGTTATTGGGTTTGTTTACTCTTCCAGAAACACGCTTTCAAGTCTCTAACTTTTTATACAAGATATCAACTAAGCTGTGATACTTTTATAGAGATTAAATAATTACAAGGTAGAATGTTCAGAGAGCAAATTTTATTCATCTTATTGATGAATGTGACCACCCTATGGGGCTATTCATTCACAATACACTAAGAGGCACCAATAGTAGTATTAAAGTGCTACCACACCACAGAGCCAACAGTAACTCAGTGGAACATGTGGACATATACATGGAGAAATCCTTTTTCTTTCTGTCTGCATATATACTTTGGAAAAACATTGTCCTTCCCACTTCCCCCCTTAAAAAAAAAAAACACAAAAAAAAAAAATAACAGGAGACAAATTTGAAGTTATATGTTCATACAGAATCTCTTTCTTGAAGAGAGTTTCTCCAGTTACAAGGAATGATATAAAATTACTATATTATAATATAAGATTTTAGTCAGTGGATATGTATTGTTCTGCCATTTTAGAGAAATCAGCAGATATGATTATTTTATCAGTTATTGTACACACCATGGTATAGTCAGTATTAATAGATATATTAACATGATAGGTGTTTGTATATCCAAGGCCATGTCATATTACTTGAAACACTGTTACACTGAGCACATTTCTTATTTTTTTTCAAGGGAGGGTTATGCACACCATAATTTGTTTGTGTGAAAGTTGAAAAGTTGAAAGTTGCTTTAAGGGAGATGGTATGGGTATGTGCCCTTTATTTAAGAATGTTGTTGATTAAGAAGTAAGCTTGTACATGTTATTGGACAATTATCCCAATTCTATATATTTTATTAATTGTGTGTTCTGTTATGGGCTTTATGACAATGCAATATGTTATTAGAGGAATGCTTTGTTAACGTTGCCCAGATTAATAGAAAATAAAAAATTATTTGCACTGATAGAGATTACCTGAAATTATCAGTTGTTTGCTCAAAGGCAAACCTTGATTTTAGAAGGTAATTCTTTATCTCATTTGTTTGGGTGGCAGCAGATGGTAATAATCATGCATATAGGTCTCAGAGGAGAACTGAGCTCTGTCACTCCACATTGCATTTTTCATATTGTGAATTGCTTTGACACTTCCTGCTCCTGTAAATACATAGTATCTACTGAGAACGAGTAAAAAAAAACTATGCATCCCCTACAGGTGGAATTGGAGAGTGACATGCACAGTTCCAGAGGGAGAAGATTGACAATAGCTAGGATGGATAATGATGATCAGAGAAAGAAGATGAAAAAGTGCCCTTTTTGCCCATACACGACCGCAAGGCTCTCTCACATGATTTGCCATAAACGCACACACAGTGGTGAGAAGCCCTATTCCTGTCACCTTTGCTCATTCCAGACCTGTAGGAGTGACAGTCTGAAAAGACATTTGCGTAGTCATGGAGGGGAAAAACTTTACAGCTGTCACCATTGCCCTTTGAGCTTCCACTCACGGACAAGTCTCGGGAAGCACCTCTCCTCTCATGTTTTTCCAGGCCCATTCTCTTGCCCCCACTGTCCTCACAGCTGCTCCAGCCTGGATGCCCTTAGAGAACACATGGCTCTACATTTAGGACCAGTGGAAGCCTTTGTACAGTTTACAAGTTAGATTGCCGAGAGTTTTTCTGTTAAGATTGTGAGAATAAATTACGAAATGCACTCTTTACTTTTATTAAAGGTATCCCTTCTTTTGAAAAGATGTTTGGGAATATTACAAATTAAATGAATGTATGGTAAACAGCTCATAACTATACATTAAAAAAATATATATATCTGAACTTGTGAACTTGGTTAATGATTGTTTATGAATGAGGTATGAATTAGAAAGATTTTTTTCACAGAATGTGATATGTTGAAACATATTAAGACTAAATATTATGTTATGTGAAATTAATCTTTGTTTGGATATTTGTTAGGCCAATGATCCATATATTGTATTTTGTAACATTTTATTTTTTTCAAACTGAATTAGCACTGAATAAGGCAGTTGTCAATGGATAGTGCATGATTAATACAGGTGCTGTACAGTAGATGCTAAACATTTTGACACCTGGTCTCGTGTAGTGTATCTGAATGGATGTGCTCACTGAACTAATAGTAATGAACCTGCACTATTTTGTAAGTGTCTGTTGATCTTTTAAGGGAGAAGTATGAGGCTATTCACAATGAGAAAAAGATTGAGAAAAAAATAAACACTTACAGACCATCACCAAAGCTTGCATATAAACCAGGAGTTTTTAATTGTCTGCTGTTACAATAAATTTCTTGAGTTATTAATATTGTATTCCTTCTTCCTATTATTATTATTGTTATTGTTATTATTATTAATATTATTATTATTATTATTATTATTATTATTATTATTATTGTTATTACATCATTATCATTATTAAAACAATTACTATCACTTTCAATTGTTACAATTATTATTGTTGGATTGATATTATGATATTTATTTTGATATTATAATATTTATTTTAATAATATTAATGATATTAATTATAATGCTGATAACAAAAATAATAATGATAATACTCATTATAATAATAATGATAATAATATTAATTGTTATTCATTTCATTATCATCATTTTCATTACCATTGGTAGTAGTAATATGATATTCATTACTACTACTATTATTATTATTATTATTATTATTATTATTATTATTATTATCATTATCATTATTATTAATATTGTTATTGTTATTGTTATAATTATTGTTATTGTTGTTATTATTATTATTATTGTTGTTGTTGTTATAATAATGATAATAATAACAGTAATAATAGGAATAATAATTGTTATTATTATTTTTTTATTATTATTATTATCATTGTTATTGTTAT
>BOPN01000852.1:137500-142500 GCA_017312705.2 Penaeus japonicus | reverse complement strand
GTGAACATTTAAAATATGACGGAACATTATCACTGAGCACCCAATCCATAACAGTGTACAACTTATGCATAATCCATTACATTTCTCTCCAACAAAAGTAGTCATTTTACATTTTTTTTTAAAGTTTGCTACGAAAAGATTCGATTTAGTGTTTGAGATGCAATTTAGCAGCTCCAGACGTTTTCCACCCTAATTAAACTACTTACAATACAGTGTTTTCAACAGTCTAATCGAAGATTAGGAACTGTTAATCATAACGATCAAACGGATGTATGCTCACTACATACACACACTCACACATCACACGTCTCACCTATACACACCAGTATCCATCTACATGTATCGCTCAAGATGGCCCCCTCGAAGTGAAGGGGTGACAGATGTAGGCCTATCACGGCGAGCATTCCCCTGGCGAAAGGTGCATTTGCATTTGAGAGAGGGAATGGCTGCAATGGACTTTCTCTCTTCAGTGCATGCTGGGGACTGACAGGGGAGGAGTTTCTCTGGAGGAGAGCCGAGTCAGAGGGCACGATACTGCCCTGGATAAGACGGCTTCGAGAACATGCCGAGGTTAGCCGTGCTTGCAGAAGGATCGACGCGAAAAATAAATCTCTATCCAAAAGCTGGGATGAAATACGGGCGATGGCAGAGGCAAAGAGAACGAAGGGTGACGAATCCTGCCTCAATATGGAAGGGGAGATAGGGGATGGGTATGCACGTCCCCGGTTCCTGTTCACGGGGAAGGAGAAATGGCCAGAGCGAGGAACCAAGATGGCCAAGAACGTGTAGCTTGAAGGCGGTCTTGCTCTCCACTTTTGGCGCGGATGGAGGAGGAGGAGGGTTACTTCTTCAGGAAATCCGATTTCCTAGTGGCTCATTTTTCAGTAATCCTCTATATATATAACATATATATATATACATACATACATACATATATATATATATATATATATATATATATATATATATACATATACATATATATATATATTTAATTATATATTTGCATATATAAACACACACACAAACACACACACACACACACACACACAGACACACACATACACTCACACACACACACACACACACACACACACACACACACCTCCCTCTCCCCTCCCCTTCCCCTCCTTCTCTCTCCCCTACGAGCCAGCGAAAGGGCTTAAAACCCCCAAAACGGGGAAAAAGGACGAGAAAAAAGACACAGGTATTTTCCACTCTCGTCACCCGCGCAATGCAACCCGGGCGACTGGCTTGCCGGAGTGGTTTTGAAACGGGGTCGTGGCGGAGATGGTCGTTGGGTTGGGGGAGAGGGGGGTGTGGGGGGATGGGGTGGGGGAGAGGGGGATGGGGTGGTGGGGATGGGATGAGGGGGTTATGTGCTTGTGATGAGGTGGTGACGGTAGTGGTGAGGATGAAATGGTGGTGGTGATGGTGAGGAGGAGAAGGAGGAGGAGGAGGAGGAGGAGGAGGTAGAGGGGGAGGTAGAGGGGGAGGGGGAGGAGGAGGAGGAGGAGGAGGTAGAGGGGGAAGAGGAGGAGGACGAAGAGGAGGAAGAGGAGGCTCAAACAGGTTGTACTGTAAGGGGATTGAGAGTGAGTCGAGGATGGTAAGATTTGTGAGTTGGTTCTGAGAGTTGCAAATTGACAACAAGAGCAAGAAATTCATGACGAGACACACGTGCTATATACCGTGACAACCTCGCATCGTTACAAATAGCCAGAGGAACTCTCTACTTTCAACATGTACTTCCTTCTAATTTTACCCATACGTCCATGACAAGGAAGAAAGTACGCCACAACTACTGGTATTAAAAAAAAAAAATAATCCACTCTAATCACGTGACTCGAACTTACCTCAAAACTGATGAGCATTCATAAGAGTCTCCAAAGTCTACATTAACTCCAGGGTGAACAAGAACTAGCTGAAATTCTTGAATATCCGTAAAAAAAAAAAAAAAAAAAAAAAAAATCCTAACCCTACGAAAGTTCATGCGCGACCGAATATCATTATGAAAGGTGCCGTTAATATAAATCAAAGTCCCAGCAACTACGCGACGGAGGCGATTCGGAAGGCACTCATGCCTGCAATAATTGAGGAATTACTACGGCAATTTGCGGGGTTGATTAAGAAAGAGGACATTACTACAGTGTGATTACAAGTGAGTCTGATTTATAATGAGGGATACGGGTCTCATGATGAAAAGACATGGTAGGGGGTGGGAGGAGGGGGGGAAGGGGGATGGGCGGGGTGGGTGGGTGGGGGGGGAGAAGCTCGTTAAGAGAAAGATGAGAAAATCGCGATTTTCAGGTGCCCCACTGTGAAGCTGGAAAGATGTGAAGAGAGGGAGGGAGAGAGATAGAGAAGGAGAGAGATAGAGAAGGAGAGATAGAGATAGAGAGAGAGAGAGAGAGAGAGAGAAGGAGATAGATAGATAAGGAGAGAAATAGAGAGAGAGAGCGAGAGAGAGAGAGAAGGAGATAGATAGATAAGGAGAGAAATAGAGAGAGAGAGCGAGAGAGATAGATAAGGAGAGAAATAGAGAGAGAGCGAGAGATAGATAGATAGATAAATAAGTAAATAGATAGATAGATGGGTAGATAGATAGATAGATAGATAAGTAAATAGATAGATAGATGGGTAGATAGATGGGTAGATAGATAGATAGATAGATAAGTTGTTAGATAGAGAGAGAGAGAGGAGGAAGGAGAGAGAGAGAAAGAGAGAAGGAGAAAGAGAAAGAGAAACAGTCAATTATACCTGATTATCTTAAATGACTGACGTGGTATTTTTCTCTAGATCAAACAAGCAATCAAAACACTTTAAACAATTTATAAATGCTGACACAGACATAGACCCAAAAGAAAATACAAGTCAAAGGAAATCGAAAAGAAAACAAAAAAATGAGCAAATGAAATAAGAACACAAATCATAAAAAGACAGATAAGATACATCAAATTAAAATATTCACAGAAAGGGGAAGGAATAGGGGGGAAATAAGAAAAAAAGGAGACAAATTCAAAGACAAAAAAAAAAAAAAAAATAATAATAATAATAAAATAAAAAAAAAATAAAAAAAATAAAAATAAAAAGATAAAAAAATAAAACACGGCATAAGGAACTAAATAATTAGAAACACCATCAAGCACATCAAGAACAAAATATTACGGTCCGCATTCATTTTGATTAGGGTATTAGACCAAGGAAGTTGCTTGAAGGCACATAAATGTCGCACTGTCTCAGAGTTTTGGGGGGAAGTTTACCCTCAGAAAACGCGCTCTCTTTAAGTACACTCCAGTCGACGTGCCTGGGGTATCCGGAATAAGGTTATTTCTCAAGAATTTGGACTTTAAGAAGCCGAAGGAGAGGCAGAGAGGAAGAGAAAAATAGTGTGTCCTCTTTTCTCGTTTTTATTCTGTATTATTGCTGTGATGTTTTTTTTTTTTTTTTGTTTTTTTTTGTTTTTGATGTGTTTTTTCCGTAATTGTTTCCCTCTTGTTTTGCTCATTATGTTTTCGTTTCTCCTTTATTATTTCTAGCATTGATTGAGAATGATTCATCATGTGTTTATATTTATCTATCTATTTATTTACGTCACAGGGTCTTTGGTTGTTAATTTTATCATTGTTTATTACTGTATTTCTCCTATTGCCTTTAAAGTTGATTCATTATTACAGTATCTGTTGCAATTTGCCATCCAATAACTTTAAATATAGATGTAATCTTATGAGAGAGAGAGAAAGAGAGAGAGAGAGAGAGAGAGAGAGAGAGAGAGAGAGAGAGAGAGAGAGAGAGAGAGAGAGAGAGAGAGAGAGAGAGAGAGAGAAAAGCCTAAGGGAGTAACTCATGCGTAGTTATATACTAACCGGCAATGTTGCCATATAACCTCTAGCAACTGTGTGTCACTAGATACTCTCCCTGGGGGATGGGGGGGTGAGGGGGAGGCAATGGAGTGTAGAAGGAGGGAGGGGAGGTATTCGCATCTATTTACATCTTTTATAAAAGAGGAACTAGTTACCACCCCAAAAGAGAAAAAAATCCTTGAGTTTCCCCTCTTAATGTGTTTTAGAGTGAACAGAAAATGGCCTCATATGCACCGAAATTACTAAAGCACAAATACGTGTTAATGCGTTGGAGGAATAATAATCAGGGTTTTTTTTTTCTTTCCTTCTTATTTCTTTTAATGTGGGGATACTGGGGGGGGGGGGCAAACCTCGCTTTCTGAAGCTAAATTGCTAATGTTCAGAAAGTTGTTATTAGCATCGCAATTAGAACTAATTTCGTCGGAATAATAAAACGTTGGCGACATTTACGTGATAACAAGCTGATATGATATTAAACTTAATATAGATCTGCTATGACAACCTCAAGGAATATTCAAAGACTAAAAGACCTTAATTAGACGTACCAAATACGGAATATCGAAAAAATAAATCAAGGAAAATGTTGAAGAACAGAAAGAAATATAAAACAGCCATGACTCACAGATAACTAGACTGGATGTAACAAACTTCGCCATTTGTGAGTCACACCAACCTATTAGTGACTGGCAAATAACCTCATTGACTGACACACTTCTAGGAATAACTGTCGCCTTGTCTGAAAATTAATGGCAGATTTATTCCAGACTGGAAGTGACTGGCAGATAACCTCAATGACTGACACACTTCTAGGAATAAGTGTCGCCTTGTCTGAAAATGACTGGCAGATTTATTCCAGACTGGAAGTGACTGGCAAATAACCTGTATCATTCAGCCGAGCAAGGAATGCGTGTCACTGAACCTAACTAACTTGCATAAAACTAGAGGTTATAAAGGAATTTTTACACCAGAATGGAAGTAATTCATAACACCATTTCTGATTCCCTCTTGACTTTAAGTTACAGTTCCTACTACTGTTAAAAGGCCCCCCAAAATTACTAATAATATCCTCCTGACTTACAACCGACTCGAATCGTTCAACAAGGGACTATCAACACCCTGACTGACTCACACTAGAAC
>BOPN01000852.1:117500-125000 GCA_017312705.2 Penaeus japonicus | reverse complement strand
TTAGTATTCTTTTTTTGATTTTTGTTTTTCTTTTCTTCCTTCTGTCTTTTCTAGGATTGTTCTCTCTCTATCCTGAGGTTTATTTAGGAATTATCTTATACATTTCTTGATTCCGTTTCCACAATTTCTTTTTCCAAGATATGAGATTTTTTTTTTTTTTTTTTTTTTTTTTTTTTTTTTTTTTTTTTTTTTTTTTTTTTTTTTTTTTTTTTTTTGTTAAAAAAAACAAATGAAGTAAGAATTGATTACCTAATTCCCTTTTCTATCATTCCTAAAAAAAAGAAAAAAGAAAAGAAAAGAAAATGCTTGACATATACACATACAATTTCATATATATACGAATACAGTTTCAGCGATTATTTAATCCATGTTTTATATTTCGTTATAGTTTTCTTTCTTCTCATCTTTTCTTTTATTTCAACTTTTTACCCTCAGTTTCACTTTCAATTTTCTATCTCGGGTTCATAAATAAAATCACTCGATCACTCAAGTGTTCTCGTCAAGCTTTCCCAGTCTTACCTCTTTTCATCTCTTTCGCTTATTTCTTTTTCGTCTTATTCTTGTTCTCCGTTTTTTTTTTTCATCTTCTTTCTCTCCATTCTTCTCTCTTTCTCTCTCTCTTTCATTCTCATTCTCTTTCTCTCTCATTCTCTCTCTCTCTTTCTTTATCTCGCCCTTTCTTTCTTTGTCGCTCTTACTCTCTCTTACTCTCTCTCTCTCTCTTTCCCTCATACTCTCCTTCTCTTTCTCTCCCTTTCCCTATCACTCTCCTTCTCTCTCTCTCTCTCTGTCTTCCTCCTTCTCTTCCTCCTACACATTCTTCCTCTCCCTATCCCTATCATTCTCCTTCTCTCTCTCTCTCTTTTTGTCTTCCTCTATCTCTTCCTCCTACATATTCTTCCCCTCCCTATCCCTATCATTCTCCTTCTCTCTCTCTCTTCCTGTCTTCCTCTTTCTCTTCCTCCTACACATTCTTCCTCCCCACCTCCATTCCCTCTCTCCGTATCTCTTCCCACCCGTTAACTTTCTTTCTTTCTCCTTCACTCTTTCAGTTATTACTTCTACCTTTTAGCCAATCAGTTTAAGTACACCTTACCAGCCCAAAAGCTCCAGCCTTTTTTCCACCTGATTCGTCTACATTATCCACCTCATCAAACTGGCATAAACAGCACAGTCGGCCGGAGGGAAAAGAATCTAGTCTTTATTTACTTGACTCTAACTTTTAAGGATGTTTGGATCTGCCACTTCACTGATTAAGCTTATAAGAGGGATCTACGTATTAGCTTAGATACTGATGTACGTGTAGGCAGAGAGGGCCTCATGTATGTACATATATACATAAACGCACATATACACAAATCCATAATCGTAACTCCTCCCCACCCTCAAAAAAAAAAAAAAAGAAAAAAGAAAAAAAATCTAATACACACATAGAAATGTCTATACACACCTACGTACATGAACACACGATATATTTTTAGTTCCCTCGTTCTTATTCCTCGATATTCCCTTCCGCTCTTTCCCTGTGCAATCTTCCACTCCCCCCCTCCCTCCCTCCCCCACTCCCACCCTCACTTTCTCCCTATCCCCCTTCTCTCTGCAATCTTCCTTCCCCTCCCCCTCTCTTCCTCTTATTCCTCCTTCCCTTCGCAATCTTACTCCCAATCTCTCTCTTCCCCCCTCCCCTTCTTTCTCTTTCTCCCTCTCCTCCTCCCTTCACAATCTTCCACCCCTTTACTTTCCTCTCTCCCCCTTCACCCCTTTCTCCCTTCTTCCCCTTCCTTTTAGATCTTCCACCCCTTCACTTTCCTCTCTCCCCCTTCACCCCTTTCTTCCTCTCCCCCTTCCTTTTAGATCTTCCCTTCTCCTCCCTTTCCCCCTCCCTTCTCCTTCTTTCCCCTCTCCCCTTTTCCAGGCAGCTATGACTAACACTTCACACCACTTTTCCCTCAATCTCTCTTTCCTCTTCTTCTGTGCAACGCTGCAACCTGGAAATTTCGAGCTTTGGGGAAGGAATGTTGCTAAAACCCTTTGCAATATCCCATGGTTGAGAGGGAGCGAGTGTGGGGTGGGAGGGAGAATTTTAATTTTAGTATCTCTGTGGGAGGAGGAAAGGATAGCGAGAGAGAGGGAGAGAGAGAGAGAGAAAGATAGATAAATAGATAGATAGATAGAGAGAAAGAGAGTGAGAGAAAGAGAGAGAGATGTATAGGCGGAGAGAGAGATAGTCGGAGAGCGAGAGAGAGAGAGAGAGAGACGAAGAGGGAGAGAGAGAGAGAGAGAGAGAGAGAGAGAGAGAGAGAGAGAGAGAGAGAGAGAGAGAGAGAGAGAGAGAGAGAGAGAGAGAGAGAGAGAGAGAGAGAGAGATGAAGAAGCGAATTACAGGGGAAGAAGTAATGCTTATTATGGTAGTGATAGGATAATATCTACATCAGCATAGTAGTAGTAGGAATAGTGATTAAAGTCACAATAATAACAATCATAATAAGGATAAAGATAACAATAACATTAATGATGATGATGAAAGTAAAGAAGAGAATATAATATCAATTAAATGATAATGATAATAATGATGATGATAAGAATAACTAAGATAATAATCTTAATAATAATAATGACAATGATAATATAAGTAATATTTCTGATAATAATGATGACAATAAGAATAACTATGAGAATAATAATAATAATAATGACAATGATAATATAAGTAATATTTCTGATAACAATGATGATTATAATAATGATAAGGATAATCATTATTATTAGAATAAGAATAATGAATAACAAAAATATTATGATTAATGCTGATAGTAGTAACAATGCTATTTCTAATGATAGTAATAATGAAATATTGATAATAATTATAAAGACGATTTTATAATGATTATTGTGATTATTATTTTCATTATCATCAAGTAGTGATGATTATAAGAACAACAATAACAAAAATAACAATAATAATAATAACACGCTCAATAACAACAATAATGATGATAGTAATTAGAATAACAATAACGATATGGATGATAAAAATGACAATAACGATAACAAAAGCAAAACCGATTAAAAAACATCAAGAATATTTGTCCCAATAATATTCTCAAGTGAATGTGGAAGCCCACACTAGAAGTGGATGCAACAGTTCGTGGAATATGTTTGTTTGCGTCGGTTACACGACCAGTACGAGGAAAGACATACACAAATCTTGAATAGTCTGTTATTTTTCTCTCTCCTTGTATTGAGAAACTTGGTATGTGTTGTGCATAGAGAGACTTAATTAAATTCCTTTGTTGAATGAAAATAAGGCATAAAGGAGGAAGATTAAGTGAGGAGACAAGAAAGAGGGAGATACAAGAACGTAGAGGTTGAGACGAGGAGAAGAGAAAGGACGAAGGGGTTAGAGGCAAGAGAGATAGAATTACGAATACATAGAAGAAGAAGAAAGGATAGAAAAAAACAACAAATTCGAAATTCGACCTAATAACTAATACCTCACGATAGGAAATACAAAACAAGACGAAAACACCGAGAAACGCAGAGACTAAAATTGATACGAATCTAAAAGGAATATAAGAAAAGTCACCGGAAGAGGAGGCAGGAAGGGGAGAGAGAGAGAGAGGGTCGACCAGAGAAGAAGTAAGATGAGAAGGAAGGAAGTGAGGAAGAGAGGGCAAGAGGAGGGAAAACGATTTTGCGTGTCAGTGCTGGTGAATGCGTGAGATAGCTGGAGAGAAACAGTGAGAGGGAGAGAAAGGAAGGTAAAGAAATGAAAAAGCGACGATTAGTGGAATAAGTGGAAGTTTTGGACAGATATGGGGATTTAGAGAGAGAGAGAGAGAGAGAGAGAAAGAGAGAGAGAGAAAGAAAGAGAGAGAGAGAGAGAGAGAGAGAGAGAGAGAGAGAGAGAGAGAGAGAGAGAGAGAGAGAGAGAGAGAGAGAGAGAGAGAGAGAGAGAGAGAGAGAGAGAGAGAGAGAGAGAGAGAGAGAGAGAGAGAGAGAGAGAGAGAGAGAGAGAGAGAGAGAGAGAAAGAGAGAGACAGACAGAGATAGATATACAGACAGAGAGAGAGAGAGAGAGATAGATAGACAGAGAGAGAGAGAGAGACAGATATAGATAGACAGATAGACAGAGAAAGAGAGAGAGAGAGAGAGAGAGAGAGAAGGAGAGAAACACACACACACACAGACTTGTGGGGAGGACAATGACGCCACAGAAGAAAATAGGATAACGGCGCCAGGGATATATATCCTCATGAAAAAAAAAAAAAAAAAACAGTAAAAAAATATGCATTAAGGATGATGGCGTGAAGGTTGGCAAGGGTAGCCTGGCCTGGGTGAGGGTGAGGGGGGGGGTAATGGTGGGGGGAGGGGAAGGGAGAGATAAGTGTGGTGGTAGTTGGAGGGGGGAAGGGGGTGAGAGAGGAGGAAGGAGGAGAGGGAGAGGACGAGGAGAGAAAAGGGCGGTGGATGAAAGTCATACTGGCCACAAGCCATGAGCCATAAGCCCTGTGTTGTTCTTTCTCTTTATTTGTTTCTTTCTTGTGTTCTGTTTGCTTCTTCTCCTCTTTTTCTTTACGTTTGGAATAATGAGCAAGTGTTTAAATCATCCTCTTTACTCTCTATTTATCTAATTACTCTACACATTACTATATTGCTGCAAGTTGTTGAACAATATTGATTGTCGTTAATAGTCCATGATATTCAAATTATCATTGTTCTTTTTTTCTCTCTTCTAGAATTTGATATTATTCATCTATTTATTTATCTATCAATATTTTCTTCATTTATTTGTACATTAGAGCAAGATTTATTTTTAAGAGATTTTGGATTTACATTTTCCAATACTCTTTAGCATTTATTTATACTGTCCTTCTTTCTTTAATCTTTCTTATTTTAGTTCTGGTAGCTGTTCTTTCTTATTTGTGTTTCTTCTGTCACCAGCCAAGAGTCGTGGAATAGGCCGAAAATCTATTGCAATTTATGAAACAAAAGAGAAATGTTTTTTGGGTCTTTTCCTCTTTCTCTTCTGATATCTGCTACTGTGTTTGCTATTCTTCTTATCTCCATTTTTCTTCAGTTTTTTGTCTTTTGTTCTTTCCTTATATTTTTCCTTTCCTTTTTCTTTGTCCCTTTTTTTTCTTGTTTTTTCTTTCTTTCTTTTTTCGTCTTCTTTGGCATCTGTGTTATTATCCACTCACGCTTTTTTTCTTTCTCTTTGCCACACACACACACACACACAGACACACACACAAACAAACAAACACACACACAACATCCCACCTCCCACCACACCAACCCACACACACACAACCTCCAACCACTCCCCCCCCCCCCCCCCCCCCCCCCCCCCCCCCCCCCCACACACCTCCCCCCCCCCCCACACACAAAACCTCCCACCGCCCCCCCCCCCCATCCCACCCCCGCCCACTCACACACCCCCACCCCCACCCACCCACCCACCCACACCTCTTACAGAGCCATATATATGTACGAGAAGCCACCTCATTCATAACACACCCGACCAAGCTAAGCAGACGGAAGCAGCTGCGTTGTCTCTCATTCCTTTCCATTAACCAAAATGAAACAAATAAGCATGGAAATGACCCAAATTTGGGACGTTCACTTTTCTGAGGGATCTGTGGAATTGCTCACCGGCTCGTGGACACTATGACACTGTTTCTTTACGTGTGTATTTATCTTTTTTTGTTCTCTCTCTCTCTCTCGTTCTTTTTTTTTTTTTGTTGTGTGTGTAGGGGAGGAGGTCTGTACTTTTTTTTTTTTTTTTCGTTTTGTTTTGTTTATTTATATAGCTTTTTTTACGTTTATACTAATTTTTTTTATTCACTTGTGGTTATGGGACTGTTTTTGGTCTTTATCATCTTTTTTTTCATCTACTTCCGTGGACGTATGTATCCAGCACTTTTCCTTTACTTTTTCTTTATATATATATATATATATATATATATATATATATATATATATATATATATATCTCTATATATATATATATATATATATGCACACTTCTTTATTTACTTGTTCATTTTGTTATATTTCATTTATCTTGTTTTTCCCCCTTCACTTTATTTATGTATATCCCCATCGTTATCTATGTTTTTTTCTGTTCTCTCTTTCGATTCCTTGTTTGATATTTGTCATTCTGCCTGTCATTCCTTTCCCTTGTCACCTTTTATCAATTCTTTTCCTCTTTATATCTATCTCTTCTTCGCTTATATAACCGCCTTTCTGTCTGTCTATCATCGCTCCTTCATCCAGTGTTATTGTTCCTCCTTCTCTTCTTCTTCATTTCTTTATCATATCGCTGTTTCTATTTACATATATACATGTGGATAGTTGATTGTCTATCTGTCTATCTCTTTTTATGTTTAGAACAATTTAACTGATTTTTGCTTTGTTTTGTTTTGCTTTGTTTTGTTTATATAAATATCTCTGAATATGTGTCTGTTTTTATATATGTTTTTTTTTATATGTTTTTTCTTCAAATATAGATCAAATTGTTAGTGTGCATATTTACGTTTTGGGATCACTGACTAATTATCCTGTTTTTGTCTGTGTGTGTATATCTTTACCTGTTTATCTCACGTTATTTCCATGTTATTGTTTACTACATTTCAATTCTTATCCTTTAATCATTTGTCTAAATGTTTGTTTATTTTGTTTGTTTGTTTCTATGTTTGTACCTACATATATATCTTGGTATACTTGCTTGTCCGTCTTATTATAACTCTGTTTGAATTATCAGTTCATATTTTAATCAAAGATGAAATGTACTCGTTTTTTATGATATCCATCTCCCCTATCATTTTCAGGTATTATTTTTCATTTCTCTATAAATATTTTTCTTTTAATTTCTTGACTTCGCTTCATCAATACTTCCATCTATGTGTTTGTGTTTCTAGTTGTGTGTTTTTTTGTTGTTGTTTTTTGGCTTATTTTTGTATTTGACTTTTAAGTTATCTCTCTCTCTCTCTCCATTTATCTATCTCCTTCTTTCTCTCTCTCTATTTATCTATTTCCTCTCTCTCTCTCTATTTATCTCCTTCTATCTCTCTCTTGTCTATATTTATCCATATATCTCTTCCCTCTCTTTTCTCTCTTTCTCTCTCTCTCTCCCTACCGTCATTTCCCGCCCTCTTTATTCCTCTCCGACTTTTTTCTTCGTATCTTTTCCCTTTCATCTTCCCCCTCTCCTGTCCCCTCTTAACACACCTACTTCTTCCTACCCTTTCATCTACCCTCTAACCACTTAATCTCCCATTTAACCTCCATCGTCCCCCCCCTCCCTCCTTCCACCTCCCCCCTTCCTCCTTCCAACTCCCCCTTCCTCCTTCCACCTCCCCCTCCCTCCTTCCACCTCCCCCTCCCTCCTTCCAACTCCCCCTCCCTCCTTCCACCTCCCCTCCCTCCTTCCACCTCCCCATCCCTCCTTCCACCTCCCCCTCCCTCCTTCCAACTCCCCCTTCATCCTTCCAACCC
>BOPN01000852.1:105000-107500 GCA_017312705.2 Penaeus japonicus | reverse complement strand
CTTTTTTTCTGTTTTACGCTTTCTCTGTCACTCTTTCTCTCTCTCTCTCTCTCTCTCTCTCTGTCTCTTAATCTCTCTCTCTCTCTCTCTCTCTCTTACTCTCTCTTACTCTCTATCTCTCTCTATCTATCTTTTCTTCTTCTCCCCCTCCCCCTCCCCCCTCCCATCCCCCCTCCCATCCCCCCTCCCCTTCCCCCTCCTGCCCCCTATGAACGTAAGCGTCTGTGTACGTACGTGTGTGTGTGTGTGTGCGTCTTCTTGTTTTACCTCTGATCTATTAAATGTCATGTCCCCCTCATGTCTCACTGGACTGATCTCGGATGAAGTATTGTCAATTCCAGCTTGACGCTATTGTATTGAATGTTATTGTCGTGGTGAGCTAGCAGGGCGCACAAATAACCTATCCGCTGGTCATCGCTATTGGACACAACTAGGCCTTTCACAACTCTCTCTGTTTTAGCTCTTTTTTTTTTTTTTTTTGGGGGGGGGGGGGGGTGAGTGAGGGCGATGGGGGATGGGGGTTGGAAGTGTATGATTGAAATTCCCCCTTTTTTTCCGTCCGTGTTATTGTTGTTACGGTTTTAACGTGTGTCGACGCCTTTGTATAAGATTTTTTTTTTTTTTTTTTTTTTTTGGTGGGGGATCAAAAAAATGAAATGCCTGATGGAATTACCAGAATGGATCAAGCACAAAATAATTCAAAATAGTAGGAGAGTCCATGGAAAGAAGTTTGTTCAGTTTGTTCACGAAAAGAACAATTTTCATCCGTCCAGTCTTTGTCTGTCCCTTTGTGTTGATTGAACAAGCATGTGCATCTCTTCAATGCTTTAGCTGCTGCAACTATGATTAAATCTTTCCACAGACTTAATTTTCATACAGCAATTTCAATTTGTATTTTCTATAGTCTCCCCTCTCCCTCTCTTATTTTTTTATTTCCTTTTTTTTTATCAGTGAAGAACATTTCGGAACTATTCTATCTCTGAAGCAAGCATAATAGTATCTAAATCATCTTATTATTCGTTTTATTAATATGAATTTGTTTGTTTTATTTGTTCTCTTTCATTTTATCTATCTATCTATCTATCTATCCATCTATCTATCTATCTATCTATCTATCTATCTATCTATCTATCTATCTATCTATCTATCTATCTATCTATCTATCTATCTATCTATCTATCTATCTATCTATCTATCTATCTATCTATATATATATATATATATATATATATATATATATATTAGTTTCTTTCTCTTCCGTTTCTCTCACTATACATAGATAGATAGATAGATAGATAAATGGATAGATAGATGGATAGAAAGATAGAAGTGTATATATACATAAATATACGTATGTATATATATATATATATATATATATATATATATATATATATATATATATATATATATATATATATGTATATATATATATATATATATATATATATATATATATATATATATATATATGTATATATATATATATATATATATATATATATATATATATATATATATATATATATATATATATATATGTATATATATATCTATATATATATATATATATATATATATATATATATATATATATATATATATATACATACACACACACACACACAAGACAAATTAAGTTTCATCAGAATCTTTGCAAACTAAGCGTTCATTTGCAATCGAAAGTTTTGAATGCTTAATGGTGCCTTTTGAAATCGTTCACTTTTATCTATACTTTAATCATATTTCTTTTCATTTATTCCCTCGCTATTTCTGTCACCTGTGTCGTGTTTCCTCTCTCTTTCTCTCCTTATCCTCTTTCCTATCTCTCTTTCCTCTTCCTCACACTTGTTTACTCTCTCTCTCTTCTTTCGTGTTTCATCGGTGCCGTATTTCCTCCCTTTGTCACACTCTTTACCCCTTCTCTCTCATTCTTCTCCTCTGTTATCCATTCCCTCCTTCTCTTTTATGATTCTTTCCACTTTATCAGTTCTTTATTACTCTCTCTCCCATTCCCTCCTCACTTCTTCTTCATCTTTCTCTTCTTGTCTTTTTCATTCTTTCTCCTTTTCTTTCCCCTCCATTCCTTCGATTTCTTTCCTCTCCTTCCCCTTCCTTCCTGCATCTCTGTTTCCCTCTCTCATTCTCTCTTGCCACTGCTTTCTCTCTTCTTCTCCCCCTCTCTCCTCCTCCTCCCATTCTCCCCCCTCCATGATCTATTCTTTCCCATTCTCTCTTGTTTCATCTTCCTCTTATTTTCTCCTTCTCCTGCAACCTCTTTCCATTCCTCTTTCTCCCATTCTCACCTTCATGCTTCTCTATCTTTCCCCCTTTCCTTTTTTCACCCTCTCCCTCCTTTCTCTCTATCCTCTCCTTCTTTCTCACTATTCCCTCCTTCTTTCTCTATATCTCCTCCTTCTTTCTCCCTATCCCCTTCTCCTTTCTCCCTATCCCCTCCTTCTTTCTCCCTATCCCCTTCTCCTTTTTCTCCCTATCCCCT
>BOPN01000852.1:97500-100000 GCA_017312705.2 Penaeus japonicus | reverse complement strand
GGAGAGAGGAGAGAGAGAGAGAGAGAGAGAGAGAGAGAGAGAGAGAGAGAGAGAGAGAGAGAGAGAGAGAGAGAGAGAGAGAGAGAGAGAGAGAGAGAGAGAGAGAGAGAGAGAGAGAGAGAGAGAGAGAGAGAGAGAGAGAGAAAGGACGGAGAGGAGAGAAGAGGAGAGAAGAAGATGAGAAGGAGAGAGGAGAGAGAAAAGACGGAGAGGTGAGAAGAGGAGAGGAGAGAGATAGAGAAGGGAAAGTAGACAGCAGAACGAACAAGAGGAAAAAGAAGAATGAGAAGCGTGGATGGAGAGAAGAGAAAAAGAGAAAGAGAGAAAGAATTGGGAGAAGAGTGGTGGAGGGAGAGAAGAATGGAGGAAAAGAAGGGTGGAGGGAGAGAAAGGAGAAAAAAGGAGAAAATAGAAAGAAGAAGAGACAATTGAAGAGAAGGGAGAAGGGAAATGTGGATAGCGAAAAGGAGAGAAGGAGAGAAGGATGGAGAGAGAGAGAAGAGCAGATGAAGTGAAAAGTAGAGAGCGAAAAAAGGCGAACAAAAAGAAAGGGTAAAAGGAAATAAGGTTGGAGTGAGGAGGGAAACGAGCTAGAACAAGGGGCAAGGGGAACGAACATAATACAGTGTTTGTCGTCACATATACAATACCCAATAAGTGAAACCTTTGGCGAGACAAATTCAATTTTGCCGGCACACGAAACCAAACATTTCCCGACATGTCACGACACGTTAAAACGAGCGTGGAAAGGAGGGGAAACCTTGCCACATATTCCTAACGTGCCTTTTTTTATATTTGCTTTGTGTTGTGTATATATATGTATATATATATATATATATATATATATATATATGTGTGTGTGTGTGTGTGTGTGTGTGTGTGTGTGTGTGTGTGTGTGTGTGTGTGTGAGAGAGAGAGAGAGAGAGAGAGAGAGAGAGAGAGAGAGAGAGAGAGAGAGAGAGAGAGAGAGAGATAGTTAGATAGATAGATAGATAGATAGATAGATAGTTAGATAGATAGATAGATAGATAGATAGATAGATAAATAGATAGATAAATAGATAGATAAATATATATATATATATATATATATATATATATATATATATATATATATATATATATAATTCTGTTTCTCTTTCCTTTGTTTGCTGCTAACAAGCGAGGAATTTTTCCAGGGGGGGAGTTTGTGAAAAATTTACCGTCACCGGAGAACTGTATTGATTAATGTTCGTTGAATCAAACACACACACACACACGCATACAATCACACAATCATACATACACACACACACACGCACACAATCACACACACACAGAAAAACACACACACACACACACACACACACGAGCATATTCCGTGTGTATATGCTTGTGTGTGTGTGTGATTGTGTGATTGTGTGTGTGTGTGTGTGTTCGCGTGCATGTGTGTATATATGTTCGCGTGCGTGTATGTATGTGTGTATGTGTTTCTGTGTGTGTGTGTATGTGTGCGTATGTGTTTCTGTGTCTGTGCGTATGTGTGAAAGGAGTCTAGACTAGCACAGACTATCCATTTAACTTAGATACACGGAGCAGCTACTCAGACCCAACAAATACTATTTACAATATCCATTTGGTAAATTAAAGCTTACTGAAGTGTTGTGGCGTAAATGTCGCCATAAGTCGTAGCACTATGTTACCCCGAGACGAAAAACTTTGAGAGTTAAAAAAAAAAGAAGGTAACTGCAAACAGGAAAAAGAACGAGAAAGCTAATTTCAGAAATCGAGAGACTATGTTTGAGATGGAAGAGATAATACAAAATTTATTTACAGCAAGAGTATATTTATTATGATTATTCATCTGTTAACACATATACACACATATACATACACATACACACACACATATACATATGCATATACATATATATACACACACACACACACAAATATATTGAGTTTGTAAGTATGTATGTAATGTAGTTATTTTTTGATAAATATTGAAGGGTTCAAAATTTTTTACGGTAGGTTTATGATATTGACATATTCTAAACTCTGCAATTCCGGTTATAAAATGATTTGTTGTCAAATAATTCATCATATTTATCGTCATTAGATAATCAAATAATTACAAACGATATTTTTTACGGATAATAATAATAAAAAAATAAATAATAAAATTGGTAAAGAGAAGGATCATAATGATAATGAAGAAAGCAACCATGATGATAATAGCAACAATGATGACAATGAACGTGAAACAATAATAAAGGATAACAAACACAAAATAATATCACAGGCGAAAGAACTACTCCAAAAAATAATATACAAAATCATCTTAAGATAATAAACCTACACAATATATCCCAAGAAATTAAATCGAAGGAAAAAAACAAACAAACCTACACGTAAATGCTAAAAAAAAGAAGAAAAAAAAGATAAACACCACAAACATTCACAGAAAACCAATATCCCAAACTATGCCTCGTTCAAAAAAAAAAAAAAAAAAAAAAAAAAAA
>BOPN01000852.1:82500-90000 GCA_017312705.2 Penaeus japonicus | reverse complement strand
TATACATAGGACGCCACATAAATCCACGGAAGATACACGAAGGCTCCCAACTCTGTGACATTTCCGCGTCATTTGCCCACATAACTGTCACTCACTTCTCTCTCATGTGAGTCCATCCGTGCCTCATAAAGACCCTCATGCGTGGGTCCTCATGCGTCATCAACTTCGCTAAGGATGCTTTTCTCACGACATTTACTACAGGTGATGTCTTTTTCCCACTTATTTATATTTATTTATTTTTTTTGTATCTTATCTTTCTTCTCTTTGCGTTCATCGAAGCGGTGTATAATATCTATACGAGGTCAAGGAAGCTACGGTATATAGTTATGGTCTTGTCGGGTCATGTATTTACTTTTGAAATGAACAAATATATGATCTAATGGATGACTAAATAAGTGAGTAAATGGAGGAATCTAAATCTAACACAATTTAGCAATAGAAAAATATGTTACAAATTCTATACAACACACCTGCATCATCACTATGCTTTTAAACCGCTTCCTCTTAGAAAAAAATAAAAAATCAACAGTAGAAGTAAATAGATAACCACACCGAATGATAAGACAACAACAGATACAAAAAAATAGATCCCACAGACCAAAGACGAAGCAACCTATTATAAACACTCAAAACGCAGGACCAACCAGGCCCATAAAGCCCCTTTTGGCTTAACGAGGTGCCAACTGACGGCTTCGTTTGATGGCGTGATAGCGATCAGACTCACTGCTGGCGATGTCGTTTTAGCGGACAATAAACCCAAGTAGAATAGTGCCATAACAAGGTCTTGGTTAGCAATGGAAAGACCCCTTCTTCTATCCTCCCCCCCCAAAGAACTCCCTCCATTTCTCTTCCCTTACACTCAAGAATTCCCTTACTCTACACCCTTTCCCCCATTTTCTTTTGGAAAAGTTCCCCTTGGGTATAGCTTTTCGCTCCTTGTCTCTCTTTCCCTTTCCCCATGAAAAATATTTTGCTGTTTATGTCACTGCTGGAGACACTTCTTCCCCTTACCCTTTGGGAAAGTTTTCCCCAACCTGGTTTACTTAATAACCTAAGCTCCTTTCTTCCCCATCACAAAATTTCCTCCCCCCCTCTTTTCCTCTCCCCTTCCCTTTAGCTAAAACACCTTCCAATTTATATATGCCCCAATGTCTCCCCTTCCTAAGAGTTTTCCTCCCCCCTCCTTTTCTTTAGGTAAAACTTCCCCCCCCCCAAAAAAAAGAAAAAAAAATCATACATTCCCCCCCCCCTACCATCCCCTTCCCAAAATCCCCCCCCCCCCTCCTAATACCCAAACCTTCCTCCTACCCATCCTCAGACCTTCACCTCCTCCCTCCCCCTCCCTACCCTTACCCCTAACTCCCCATCATCCCTTTCAACCCCAAACCCAAACCCCCCCTACCCCTCCACCCCCACCCATCACCCTACCCCTTCGTAAACAGCACTCCCCACCTTACCCCCCCTCCCCCAGCCCCCCCACCCTACCTCCAAACCACTCCCAAAATAGGTATCACGAGTAAGGAAAAGGAGTAGGGAGGGGAGGGTGGGGGGGCTGTTGACCGCGCGGGGGGGGGGGGGATAGGTAAAAGGATAGGGACAGGAGTCGGGAGTAATTTATATAGGGAAAAGTTTGGATCTAATTAAAGAACTCCTCAGGTCCGGAGAAAAAGAAGTTCTACGCGAAGAAGTTGAATAATTAGAAGAAGAATCAAGAGTTTTGGGGGAGTTTATTTTTTCGTTCTTGTTTTGTTTTTTTGTTGTTTTTGTTGTTGTTTAGTCTTGTTTTATATTTATATATTTTTCTTCGTCTTCTTTTTCTTCTTCTTCTTCTTAGTATCATGATAATCATTATTTTTGTTGTCATTATCACTATCATTTTTGTCATTGTTATTACTATCATATTTTTTTACCATTATCATTATTATCATTATCATTACTGCTTTTATCACTATTATTATTATTTTTTTATTATTATCACTATTATTATTATTATTATCATTATTATCATTATCATTATCATCATCATCATTATTATTATTATCATTGTTATTATAATTGATTAAATTACTGTTGATACTATAATTATAATCAGTATCCTGTTCATTATAATTTCCATTTTCTTTACTTCATTACCATTATCATCGTCACCATTATTATCATCATTAGTGTTTACATTATTATTATTGTTATTATTATTAGTAGTAGTATCATCCTTATTGTTATTATGATTATATTGATTATGTTGATTACCATTTTCATTGTTTTATCATTATCATTATCTTTTTTAGTATCTTTACGATTGCCA
Source organism: Penaeus japonicus (assembly GCA_017312705.2). Lineage (NCBI taxonomy): Eukaryota > Metazoa > Arthropoda > Malacostraca > Decapoda > Penaeidae > Penaeus > Penaeus japonicus. The sequence continues at coordinate 87,695 of BOPN01000852.1, read as the reverse complement.
TCAGTATTATTTTTATGATCATTATCACTATCATTATCAACATCAGTCTACATCATCATTATCACTACTATTATCGTAATCATTGTCCTTATCATCTCTTATCATTGTTTTTGTTATCGTTAGTATTACAGTTATGAATGTTATTACTATCATTGTTATTGTTATCATGATTGTTAATATTACTTTTGTTATTATTAACCATGTCATCACCATTATCGTTAGTTTTATCACTAATGTTGTTTTTGGAGAGGGTGAGAAAGAGAAAGAGAGAGAGAGGAAGAAAGGAGAGAGAAAAAGAGAGGGAGGAAGGGAGAGAGAGAGAAAGAGAGAGAGAGAGAAAGAGAGAGCAAAAAAGAAAGAGAGTGAATGAGAGAGAGAGAAAAAAAAGAGAGAAAAAAAAGAGAGAAAGAGAGAGACAGAGTAAGAGAGGAAAGAGAGAGAGAGAGAAAGATAAAGAGAGAAAATAACCTCCTACAAACCATATCCATATCCACCATACCTAATGTGTCTCCCTACATCCGGGCCTTCTGCCGCCCTACATCCGGGACCTAACATGACCCTCTATAAAATGACTTATGTATGTTGACTTGTCGGAAACCCCGCCCACTCTGCCGTGAAGTCGTCAAACCTCGCCACCCACCTAGGGAATACCACCCGCGGAGAATTCTGGCGTAGGAGCGAGGTTTTCATGAATTTCCAAGTCTCCCCTCGGCCCTTGGGGATTTCTGAAAACGGGAGAAAACGATTCATGTTTGCTGTCGTACTTTGCATCTTCTGGTCTTGTTAAATGCCTTTCTCTATCTCTTTCTCTTACTCTTTTTTTTCTATTTTCTCTCTCTTTCCCTCTTCATTTTCTTTTCTCGCCATCACTCTTTATCTATCAGTCTATATACATTTCTTCGATTTGATCTAATCTCTTTTTCCCTCTCTACTTCCCCTCTCCTTCTTCTCTTTATTCGTCGTTATTAATTTCCTCTCTCATTCCAACTTTTTTTCTCTCTCGCCTTCACTTTCCGTTTCCTCCTAATCTCTGTAGCCGACTGTGGAGATGGAACAGAGTGTGAAACCAGCCTTAATCTCTCTCTCTCTCTCCACACACACACACACACACACACGCACACACAGGCACACAAACACACACACACACACACACACACACACACACACACGCACACACAGGCACATGTGTGTGTGTGTGTGTGTGTGTGTGTGTGTGTGTGTGTGTGTGTGTGTGTGTGTGTATGTGTGTGTGTGTATACATATATGTAGGTATGGATGAATAGAAAAATGAAAAGTGTAACAAATCAGCATTTATTTCACGGTTCAAACTCCCCCACCCCTCCTCCTCACTCTCCCTCCATCCCTCCCTTTAATGCCCCCGCCACATCTCACCTAACTAAATTCCCTGCTGCCCCCCCCCCCCTTCCCCATCCTCCTACTTCGAATTAACAGCCTCCTCTTCTTCCTCCTTTCTACACTTCTTGTACCCCCTCCCGTCCCCTCTCCTCTTGCTTCATCACCTTTACCTCTCTTCTCTTCTCCCCCACCCCCTTTTCTTCCTCTCCTCTCTACCCCTTCCGTCTCTCCCTTCTATCTACTAGCTTTCTCATCCCTCCCATCCTCCCTCACCTCCCTCGTCTCCCCCCCCCCCGTCTCTTCCTCCTTCTCACTGTCTCTACCCCTTTTCTCCTCCATCTCCCCCCTCCTCTCTTCCTCCTTCTCACTGTCTCTACCCCTTTTCTCCTCCATCTCCCCCCCCCCTCCTCTCTTCCTCCTTCTAACTGTCTCTACCCCTTTTCTCCTCCATCTCCCTCCCACCTCCCATGCTCCTACTCCTACCCCCATTCCTACTTAACACCCCTCCTCTCTGCCTCCTGTCCTCCCATCTACGCTCTTCTCACTACCCTCCCTAACCCCCCCCCCCCTCACCCCCCACCAGCTTCTACTCCCTTCTGTCCACTCCTTCACCTTCCTCCCTTCCTCCTACCTCCCATCCTACTCCCTACTCCTTCCCAATCTTCCTTGTACCCCCCCCCCCCCCGACCCCTATCTCCATGGTGTCCCAACACTCTCACGTGAATTCAGGTGTTTAATTTACTGTTATCAAGCCCAAGTCAAGAAACCGGGAGTTCGGAAACCCTTTTCTTTAACTTAACTTTATTTGTTTTTCCATTTTCCTTGCTTTTTTTGTTTGTTTTTGTACCTGCTGTTGGTCTTTTTATTGTTTCTATCTCGTACATTTCTCTCTCTTATCTTTACTTAGTTCCTTCTCTCTCTCTCTCTCTCTCTCTCTCTCTCTCTCTCTCTCTCTCTCTCTCTCCTCTTTCTCCTTCTCTCTTGCCTTCGCTCTCTCTGCCTCTCCTTCAGGGGTATTCTCTAAAATTTTCCCTCCACCCTCACCTCCCCCCACCTACCTTCCCTCTTTCCCCTCTCCTCCCTACCCCTATCCCCTCTCTTCCCTCCCTCTATCCCCTCTTTCCCCTCTCCTCCCTCCCTCTCCCTCCTCCATTACCCCCATCTACTCTCTTCCTTATCCCTTCCTCTGCCCCCTCCTCCGTTACCCCCTTCATCTCCTCCACCCCCACCCCTTTCCCCTCCACCCTACCCTTCCCCCTCCCCCCTACCCCCTCTCCCTCCCCCTCCCTCTCTCTCCCCTACCCGTCCTCTCCCCCCTAACCCTCTCACCTCCACCCCCACCCCTTCCCCCTCCCCTTCCCCCTCCCCCCTTCTCCCCCCTAACCCTCTCGCCTCCCTCTCCCTCCACTCCCCTCTCCTCCCACTCCTCCCACTCCATCCCACTCCGTCCTGATCATTAGGAGAAAGTCTCTTCCACTTAAATGCGCGAGAGGAAAGTTGTAATTGGAAGCTGCGAGGCAACGCCATGGAAGGCTGGGTGAGGAAGGGGGAAAGAGGGGAGAGAGAGGGAGAGAGAGTGAGGGAGAGAGGGAGGGAGGGAAGAGAGAGAGAGAGAGAGAGAGAGAGAGAGAGAGAGAGAGATTGATAGGTAGATCGACAGATAGTTAGAGACAGAGAGAGAGAGAGAAAGAAATGGATAGATGGATAGGGGGAGGAGAGGAGGAAGGAGGGTGGTGAGGGGAGGGAGGGAGGGAGGTGAGTGGAGGGAAAGAGGGAGAGAGAGTGAGGGAAAGAGGGTGATAGACAGAGAAAGAGAGGGAGGGAGGGAAAGAGGGATGGATGGATGGATGAGGGAAGGAGGGTGGTAAGTGGAGGGAGGGAGGGAGGGAGGTGAGTGGAGGGAGGGAAGAAGGGAGGAGAGCGGAGGGAAGGAGGAAGGGAAGAGGGAGGGAGATAGTGATAGGGAAAGAAAGAGAGAGAAAGAGAGAGAGAGAGAGTGAGAGAGAACGAGAGAGGGAGAGAAAGAAAGATAGATAGATAGACAGATAGAGAGAGAGAGAGGGAGGGGGAATTGAAAGACGGTGTATGATCGAGAGGCAGAAATAAAGAGAGAAGGAGAGAGAGAGACAAAAAATAAAGAAAAAGAGAGATAGAGACAGAAGGCCACAATAAAAGAAAGAAAAATAAGAGAAAGAACTAGAGGGAGAGAAAGATAGAGATAGAGATAGATAGATAGACAGACAGGGAGAGAGAAAGAGAGAGAGAGAGAGAGAGAGAGAGAGAGAGAAAGAGAGACAAAGAGAGACAGAGAAAGAGAGAAGAAGAAGAAGACAGAGCAGAGAGAAAGACAGAAACAGAAACAGAGACAGAAAGAGACAGAAAGAGAGACAGAGACAGATAGAGAGAGAAAGAGAGAGAGAAAGAGAATCTGAGACGGGAAGGTTCCTTTAAGAAGCTGCCGTTGGGATTGTGATTCGAAGACTCTCACTCGCTCGCCTTCGACCTTCAAGGGGTGTTGTGGCGTCGGGTCATTCCTTCTCACTTTTAATCCAATTATGCTGTTGTTTTTTTCAATTAAGACTCGATAGATGGATAAATAAACAAATAAATACGAAATATAGAGAAAAGTCTGATTCATTTTTACTTTTTTTTATTATTTTTTATTATTATTATTATTATTTTTAGATGATTCAGATCTTTGTTTATATTTTGTATTTATTTGTTTATTTATCTGTCTGTGTAGTATGATCCTTTATTTGATTATAAATGTTATTCTCTATTCATACAAATCATACATAAGGATAAGGAGGAGGATTATCATCGTTATAACTTTTATTATTATTGTCATTATCATTGTCATCGTTACCTTTATTATTATTATTGTTACTATAATTTTTGTTATCATTGTTATCATTATTGTTATTATCATCTTTGTTATCATTATTGTTATCATTCTTTTGTTATTATTATTGTTAATATTATTTTTGTTATCATTATTGTTATTATCATTTTTGTTATCATTATTGTTATTATCCTTTTGTTATTATTATTGTTATTATCATTTTTGTTATCATTATTGTTATTATCATTTTTGTTATCATTATTGTTGGCGTCATTTTTGTTATCATTATTGTTGGCGTCATTTTTGTTATCATTATTATTGTTATTATTATTATTATTATAATTATTATCAATTTCCTTACCGTTACTATTTCTATTGACATTATCATCACTGTTAATATTATAATTATTATTGTTAATGCTATCATCTTTACCATAATTATGATGATTGCTTCTAACAGTAACATCATTATTGTTATTGTCATCATAATTAATCTTATCATCCTCGTTATCATTGATAGTAGTGTTAGTATCATCATCGTCAATAATATCATTAGAATCATCTTCATCATTACTATCATTACTCTTTTGTCTTTGTTTTCCATATCAATGTTACTATCATTAACATTATCATTATCATTCGTATTATTATTATTATGATTATTGTTACTGTAATAGTTATCATAATCATCATTATCCTCCCTATAATCATTCTGATTTGTGTCATTTATCATAATTATCACTATCATCATTATCCTTGTCGTTATTATCATCATCAAGATCATTATCATTATGAGTATTACTATTATCATGAACATTATCGTAAGTGATAATATTTCTATCTGTATTCCCATAAGAATTAATATTAGTTTTGATATCAGAGTCATTATAATCATCATCAGCATTATTAACATCCTTTTATGTTTCTTTCGTTTGCTTCTATCACCAATATATATATATATATATATATATATATATATATATATATATATATATAT
>BOPN01000852.1:75000-80000 GCA_017312705.2 Penaeus japonicus | reverse complement strand
TCCTCATTTTCATCATTATTATCAACATTAAGTATTATCACCATTATCTTTTTTATAATAATTCTCAGCTCAAGTATAACGGTAATAGTGACAAGATATTGATGATAATCATGAAAGAATATTTTTGAGCTTTTCTTTATAAGATTAACTACCTCAGTGACAGTCATAATAATCAAATCAAAGGAAAGAATAACCATCATCACAGGAAAAAAATGTAATGATATAACAGTAATAACTAAGATTCACTTCAGTATCACGCAAGAAAAATATATGTAATCACCAGGAATTGCTGGAACGAGCGAATGAATGTAAGTAACTGAAAAGAACGACATGAAATGAAAAGAAAAAAGACGAGAACATGTACCCAGAAACGACATTGGAAATATCTCCTCACGATGTGATGAAGTCTCCGCTAATAAAACCCATATTTCACTATCATCCCCGTGTTATCGTTTCTCATTGGACCGCGTCTTTAATTTGCTGAGTTTGGAGGATAGACGCATGTAATGATCCTTTTGTAAGAAGAGGAAGAAGGAAGAGAGGAAAACGGAAGGAAGGAGAGGCGTGGGAAAGAGAGAGAGAGGGAGGGAGGTAGGTAGGATATTGCAGCACACAATTGCAGCCAGTGAAATATTTTCCCTCGCTGTCTGCGAAAGTTTGCATTCGATCAAAGAGAGGGAGACTGTAAAATACGTATGAAGAGAGGAGGTAGACGCTGGGAAATTCGGGCAAACAGAGAGGTTGTCAGGCATAGACAAAGACAAACATACAAACACAGAGACAGATACACACACACACACACAGAAAGACCAACAGGCACTACATAAACATGGACAAACAGAGGGACATAACAAAAGAGAAATCCCAAAACAGGCAGAAAGAGTTACAACAGCCTGACTGCCATTAATTTCTAGCGTTAGCAATTGCTTTGCAAAAGGTCACGGAGGCATCTAACCAAACTGAATCGAAGTGCCATGGCCATCAGCAGGCAAAATGCCAAACGCTGCCTCACATACAGTGCCTAGAGGATTCCATTTCCTGGCAATAAGGATCAACATTTTTTTCCTTCTCATGCAGATGTTGAAAAGAGGAAAGCTGCGATTATGGCGCATTGAGTTAGAGGGTATTACAGATTCCAAATTTCAGCTCTGTTGCCTGGAGATTAGTCCTTGCAAATTAATGATGTTTTGATGAAACTCGGTTGCCGCTTTGATAAGCATCTCTCATGTCGCAGAAATGATCCTGTTATTTCTTGTGCTGCTCAATGTGATGATGGGGCTAATTGGTGGAAATGTTGTTTAGTATTGGAAAAAATATGATGGAAAAAATGGAACTGAAAAAAAACGATGATATAAAGGAGAAGAAAAGTCCAATAAGTATGATACAGCTCAGATCATTAAGATCAATGAAAGTGTTATACTCTTGATATTTATGATATATATATATATATATATATATATATATATATATATATATATATATATATATATATATATATATATATATATATATATATATATATACAAATATAATCTCAGAGAAAACACGAATAAAAAGGAAATGAATAAAAAAACTAAATAATGAAACAAGAAAATAGAAAATACAAAAAAAAAATAAAAAGCAAAAGAGAGAAAAAACTAGACAAAAAAACATCAGAGTCTAGTCCACGTCAATAAAACCAGCATCACAGTTTCAAAAGCCTGGATGTTGGCATTGGCTGTTCTGATCCTCATTCGTACAACACGACGAATAGGATAGATAAAGGTCTGTGCATTGTTTACACCTCAGGCTTTCATCGTGGCGATATCATAAACAACATCTGTAAATGTTTGTCAAACGATGGAGGACATGAAGCACGAAGGGTAATATTTTTTTCCACAAAATTGATATACAAGGGTGTCATGTGCCCTCGCAGGTATTGTTCCTGCGTAAGGTAAGATATATTATGCAGAACACGAGTGAGTATATGAAAAAACAAATATATACCTACACATAAGCATAGATAGATGGATAGATAGACAGATGAATTGATAAATAGATAAAGGTAGAATAGAATGATTAGACAGATGCAAAGATAAATAAAAAATATGGATAGATACATAGATAGACATGAATAAGGAATAATAGAGATAGATATGAATAAAGATAGATAAAGATAGACATAAATAGAAAGAGAGAGAAAAAACAACACAAAATACATATATACATAGACAAAAACAGACCGATACGTGGGCATAGATAGCCTTGTATAGATAGAGATATGCGTAGGTTTATCTAGGTTAAAAGCTACAGTATGGAACCCTCTTAAAATATAAAATTTCAACCCACATACCAGCCATGTCATAGATATATTATGACTCTCATCTACATAACGAAATTATTCACCGATCAAAGAAATAAGGCTTGTTGTATAGGGAAATGAGTCAAGAAACAAGAAATATTAAAATTACAGAAACGAGTACAATAAGGAATAATATCACGCCTCACATCCTTATCACAATTTTCAAAGGAAAGCAATATCATTTTAGTCTAAGAATAAACGTTTGTACTTAAATGTGTGAAAACTACAGTAATTTGGATTAATGTATTTACTGAAACATGTAAACACATAAACATATTTTCAAAACCATAAAACATAAAGGCAAATAAACACACAAATACTTGAGACATATGCGTCCAAACACACACACACACACACACACACACACACACACACACACAAACACACACAAACACAAGCACTTTCAAAATCCTTACCACCCTTTCTGGTTACACACTTACCAACAAGTACTCTCGGTAAATCGATCACACAGAAAAAAATAAATGCGAAGAAAAGAAGAAACAGAAGATGAAGAAGCAGGAGAAGAAGACGATGAAGAAGAAAAATAAGAACAAGAAGATGGTGAAGAAGCCGAAAAAGAAGAAGAAACAGATGGTGAAGAAGCCGAAAAAGAAGAAGAAAAAAAAAAAAAAAAAAAAAAAAGAGAGAGAGAGAGAGAGAGAGAGAGAGAGAGAGAAGTAAGAAAACTGTGCTTGTATAGAAAAGAGTGTTTGCTCACAAAGTCCAATGATGGAAAGTGTATTGGACAACACACAAAGCTCCACCTTGGCTTGGGTTGCTACAACATCACGAAAATAGGAAAGTCTTTTTCTATTTTTGCTTTTTTCTCTTTTTTAAGGGGTTGAGGTAGGAAGAGGGTAGGAGGGTGGGTAGGAGGGTGGGGGGGAGGGAGAGGGGCAGGGAGATGGGAGGAGGGGGCGGGGGGAGGGAGATGGGGGGGGGGGGGCTGGGTACAAGAGGGATATCTTTTGAACCAGTTTCTGAAAGGTTATATATTTTGAAGTCGAAGGGCCGAGTTAAGAGAGGACTCCATTTTTCTATTGCCTCAATTTACAGCCTCCTTCCCACCTTATCCCTCCTCCTAACGTCTCTCCTCTTCCTCCTCCCTCTCCTTCTCTCCTCCCCTCCTCCTCCCTCTCCTTCTCTCCTCCCTCTCCTCCCTCTCCTTTCCTCCTCCCCTCCTCTTCCTCCTCCCTCTCCTCTCTTCCTCCTCCTCTTCCTCCTCCTTCTCTCCCCTCCTCCTCCTCCCCTATCCCTCCCTTTCCCTCCACTAGTCTCCCACTTCCTCTACCCCCTCCCCTCCCCCCTCCACTCCCCTCCGATCTCCTTCTTTATAAAGGGTCCTTTGTTGTTAAACCTTTAGATTCCTTTTTTTTTTTTTCCTAATAACTTTTTGTTTCCATTGTAATGTTATCATTGTTATATTTGTTTGGTCTTTCTTCATAGCCAATGATCCTTTTTTTCGATGCTTTGTTACTAATGAAATTTTTATTATTGTCATGATCATCATCATTGCTATCGTTACTGTTATTCTCATTATCATCATAAACATCACAGTCTTCATTTCACTTTTTTAATTGATACTTTTTTTTATCCTCTTTGTCATTGTTAAGGTTATTGGCAATGCTATTACTAATGTTATTATAATTATCATTGCTAATTATATTATCAGTATCATCATTAATGATATCATCATTATTTTCATTATCATTGTTATTGTTATTACTTTATCACTGTCGCAATTGTCATTATTATTATCATTACTATAGTTTTTATTATTATTATCATTATCATTGTTATCATATCATTATTATTATTATCATTATTATTATCATTATTATTATTATTATTATCATTATTATTATTATTATTATTATCATAATCATTATCATTATCATTATCATTATCAGTATTGTCATTACGGATGATTATAATATCAGTAATCATTATTATCATTATTATTATCATCATTACTATTATCCTTATTATCATCATCATCATTATCAGTGTTGTGGTTGAGGTCACCATTGTCATTATACTCATTATCATTATCATAATTATTTTCATATTATTATTTTCATTATAACTATCGTTATTATTATTATTGTCATTGTTACTATTATTGTCGCTATCGTTATCACTATTATCATCATCATAGCTATTATCATTATAATTCTAATCATAATTGTTATTGTTATGATTATCATCATTTTTCCTATTATCATTACTATCATTATCATAATTGTTATTGTTATGATTATCATCATGTTTGCTATTATCATTACTACCATAATCATAATTATAACAATTATCCTCTTTATTATCCTCATCATTATCATTTGCATTATAATTATACTTTACCATAATCCTTTCTATTAGTATCATTATGACTTGATCATGCTTACTATAATCCTTTTTATCATCATCATTACGAATATGATTATCACCATTATTTTTTTTCAATGATTGTGACCATTATCATCCTTCTTGTTATACTTACAACTACTGCTACTATTACAAACTAAATAATGTAAAATATGGTGATGCTAATCACAGTTGTAATGGTAATGATAGTGGTGATATTTTAAGTGATAATGATGTTGATAATTACGATGATTGTGTTAGTAATGATGATAAGGAAGATGATTATGGTTTTAAT
>BOPN01000852.1:50000-52500 GCA_017312705.2 Penaeus japonicus | reverse complement strand
TGTATGTATGTATGTATATGTATATGTATATATATATATATATATATTTTTTATTTCTCCTTTTTTTTATTATTATTATTATTATTATTATTATTATTATTATTTTTTTTTTTTTTGGGGGGGGGGGAGTGTATGTGTGTGTGTGCTTTCAAATATACAGGGCGTAGGGGAAGGGAAACACATTTAGCGAAACAAACAAACATTTAGCGTAGCGAATTAACACTAATACAGAGAGAGGGAGGGAGAGAGAGAGAGAGAGAGAGAGAGAGAGAGAGAGAGAGAGAGAGAGAGAGAGAGAGAGAGAGAGAGAGAGAGAGAGAGAGAGAGAGAGAGAGACTTAGGTCAAGAGAGAGGAAAATCATAACAATAATAAAGTGCAGATAACTATCGTAATGAAAATTGAGGATAGCGATGATAAAGATCATATCAACCATGATAACAAAGAAATCAGGATAATAATGATAGTAAATGAATTAATGGAGATAATAACTATGATATAACTACTCTTATAATAGGAAAAAAACAATACTAATGATATCAATGATAAACACAAACCAGTGATAACAACAGTGATAATATCTTATTCACACAATAACACTAATAACACCCACATAGTAAAATTACACTCACACCCAACTCTCAATTGGTTGAAAATGAGTTCGACTGTGAATTGAAAACCCCGTGACGTAATACCGGTATTCCCCCCTCCCCCCTCCCCCTCCCCCCCTTCGTCCGCAAACAGGGATAACGAGTGGCTGAAATATTAACATGGCCAGGTTTTTTGACATCATGAGATGCCTAATTCTGGAGGTGGAGGGGAAGGGAGGGGGAGGGAGAGGGAGAGGGAGAGGGAGAGGGGGAGGGGGAGAGGGAGGGGAGGGGAGGGGGAGAGGGAGTTACGGGACAAGTTAAGCATGGAATGGAATTAAATGAACTGAATATGTACTTTTTTTTCTTTTTTTTCATCTGTCTGTGATTATATTGGTCATTTTTTATATCATCATTTAATCCTAATTATCAATGTAATTATTAACATCATTAAAATTGTGATTATAAAGATTATCATTACTGACACTGCTATCGTTATCATTACCATCATCAAAGTCATTAGTGTTTTTCGTTTTAATCCTTTTATTGTTGTTGTGGTCTTAGCAATTCTTTTTATTTCTGTCACCATTAGTATGCTTATTGTATTTATCCTTGTGTCCTTGTTACTATTATTTTCATCATTACTTTTATTATAATCACTATCATTATCATCATCATTCTTTATATCACTATCATTGTTATCATCTTATCACCACCCCTGTCATCCCCATCACCATAACCTTTCTATTCACCATCACATATATATCTGTCTATCTATCTATCTATCTATATACATATATGTATATAGATAGATTGATAGGTATATATATAGATAGATAGATAAACAAATAGATATAGTTGTGCGTGTATGTGTGTGTGTGTGTGTGTGCATGTGTGTGCATGCGTGCGTGCGTGTGTATGTGTGCGTGTATGCGTGTGTGCGTGTGCGTGTACGTGCGCGTATGTGTATTCATATCTACTAAAGTCACAAAACCGAAATAACAAATCCGCGTCTCCCGTTACCCTCCACATCACAAGACCAGTGCAATACCGAAGACCGGCTTTCTACACAGCAACATTAGCAAGGTTAGAGTGCCGAGTATTTGCGTGTCATTTGGTGATCATTCCCCGCGCACACCGTTCGCTGGGCGGAAAGCGTGAGAGTCAGTGTTTAGCTAATACGGAAATCAATATGGCTAACGATAAAATGTTGGCATGGGCGGGGGGTAGGAGAGGGAGGGAGGGAGGGAGGGAAGGAGGGAGGGGAAGGGAGGGAGGGAGGGATGGGGGAGGGAGGGAGGGAGGGAGGGAGGGAGGGGGGAGGGAGGGAGGGAAGGAAGGAGGGAGGGAAGGAGGGAGGAAGGGAGGGAGGGAGGGAGGGAGGGAGAAATAGATAGGTAGATAGATAGAAAGAGAGAGAAGGTAGGCGGGGGATGAGAGAGAGAGAGAGGGGGGAGCCTAGAGAAAGAGAGAAGGCGAAAGAAGGAGAGAGAGATAGAGAAGGCGATAGAGATAGAGGGGAGCCGAGAGAGATAGAGAGAGAGGGAGGAAGAAAGACAGACAAACAGACAAACAGAGAGATAGAGAGAGAGAGAGAGAGAATTGATTACACGTCCAAATTCCCACATCGTAAATTCGACGTTGTTGTTCGTTCCGGGTGTTTTTTTTTTTTTTTGGTAGGGGGGGAGGCAGGGAGGGAGGGGAGGGGGGATTTAACCAAATCCTCTTTTCCTTTTTCGTTTCTTTTTTTTTCATAGTATTTTTATTTATTTCACTATCCGTTTTCGTGTTTCAATTTCCGATGATATTGAAATGATAATGTTAACGATAATTATCACTATAACACCAACAATCATAATCATTATTGCTTTCATTATTATCCTCACTATTATCCTGCTTTATAATTATTATT
>BOPN01000852.1:37500-40000 GCA_017312705.2 Penaeus japonicus | reverse complement strand
ACAAAAACACAAACCCACCTCCATCCAAAGAACACAAACAACAAACAACAACAACAAAACACCATCACTCTCACCACCTTTTCCCAAATCTGAAAAGTAATTAAGGAAACAGTAAGATCATCCAATGTTGACCATTAGCACAAGCTGATGACCTTGGTCGTTAGTGACCTCCCTGAAAGATAAGGCAGCTATCGTTAGCGTTAAGGGTGACTAGCGAAAACCTGGGGAACAAAGCGGGTGATTTTCTCGCTAGATATTAAAGGGTGTTTCCTGCAGGGCGAGAGATAAGCTTGAGTGTGTTAAGGGTGAGTAGGAGGAAGAGAGATATGCTTTGTCCTGGTGTGTGTGTGTGTGTGTGTGTGTGTGTTTGTGTGTGTGTGTGTGTGTGTTTGTGTGTGTGTGTGTGTGTGTTTGTGTGTGTGTTTGTGTGTGTGTGTGTTTGTGTGTGTGTTGTTTGTGTGTGTGTTTGTGTGTGTTTGTGTGTGTGTTTGTGTGTGTGTGTGTGTGTGTGTGTTTGTGTATGTGTGTGTGTGTGTGTGTGTGTGTGTGTGTGTGTGTGTGTGTGTGTGTGTGTGTGTGTGTGTGTGTGTGTGTGTGTGTGTGTGTGTGTGTGTGTGTGTGTGTGTGTGTGTGTGTGTGTGTGTGTGTGTGTGTGTGTGTTTGTGTGTGTGTTTGTTTGTGTGTTTGTTTGTGTGTGTTTATGCGTGTGTTTGTGTGTGTTTGTGTGTGTGTGTGTGTGTGTTTGTGTGTGTGTGTGTGTTTGTGTATGTGTGTGTGTGTGTGTGTGTGTGTGTTTATGTGTGTGTTTGTTTGTGTGTGTGTTTGTGTGTGTTTGTGTGTGTGTTTGTGTGTGTGTGTGTGCTTATGTTTTTCATTCGACGTTTATTTATGTTTGTATTTCTCTTTCTCTCTCTATTGTTTTTCTCTCTCTCTTTATCTCTCTCTTTCTATTGGTCACTCTCTATCTCTCTCTCTCATTCTTTACCTCTATCTCTTCTTCCCTCTCTCTCTCTCTCATTCTTTACCTCTATCTTTTCTTCCCTCTCTCTCCTTCTCATTCTTTACCTCTATCACTTCTCCCCTCTCTCCTTCACATTCTTTACCTCTATCTCTTCTTCCCTCTCTCTCTCTCTCATTCTTTACCTCTATCTCTTCTTCCCTCTCTCTCTCTCTCTCTCTCTCTCTCTCTCTCTCTCTCTCTCTTCTTTCCCTCTATCTCTTCTTCCCTCTCTCTCTCTCTCTCTCATTCTTTACCTCTATCTCTTCTTCCCTCTCTCTCTCTCTCTCATTCTTTACCTCTATCTCTTCTTCCCTCTCTCTCTCTCTCATTCTTTACCTCTATCTCTTCTTCTCTCTCTCTCTCTCTCTCATTCTTTACCTCTATCTCTTCTTCTCCTCTCTCTCTCTCACTCTCCTCCCCTCTCTCTCTCTCTCTCTCATTCTTTACCTCTATCTCTTCTCCCCTCCCTCTCTCTCTCTCTCTTCTTCTCTCTCTCTCTCTCATTCTTTACCTCTATCTCTTCTCCCCTCTCTCTCTCTCTCATTCTCAAAAAACTGTAACATAACTCCGATACAGAATAAAATGCACGGTAATGCTCCGGGGAAACTTCCAGTAATGCAATTGAGTACCAAATGCTGCTGTTTTCTCAGCTGATGTGGCAAAAATAGCCATAACCGAGTGTTTCAAAGCACATTTGCATAACTGGCAAATTCAGGCGTGGATAGTTGAGAAGGTGATATCACATTTTATACATATGAATCCATGACTTTTGCAAATCTCATGGAAGCTATTGCAGTGTACAAGCTCGTATGTTTCCCTTGTAATGGTTGACGTAATGTGAAGAGAGGATCATCATTATGCAATGAGAAGTGTGCTATGATGTGCTACATTGTAACAACAGGTCATGAAAGGTCTAAAACTACACGGTGTCTCATATAGTGTGCCATTTTGCCTTGAACTTTGACGCGGGGTGAGGTGGGGGGTGGGGGAGAGAGAATGCTGTTTAGTTTTTTAGTTTATTATTAATAATACTGTTACTTTTTGAGATTTTATTAATCATTGTTAGCCTAAGCAGGACTATTTTCATCACTTCTATCATTATTTTTGTTATCTTCTGTGTCATTATAGTCATCAATACCATTATTGTTATTATTATTACTGTTACTGATATTTTTTTCCATTATATCATTATCATTATTATCATTATTATTATCATCATTATTATTATTATCATCCTATCTTTATTATTAACATTATCATTATCATTAATGTCATTACTATCATCACTTTTACCATTATTATTATTATCATTATTGTCATCATCGTTATTAACATCACTATCATCATCTGATTATCATTATCATGATTATTATCACTATTATTATCATTATCATCATTATTACTGTTATTATCATTTTCATCATTATTACTATTATTATCATTTACATCATTATCACTCTTATAATCATTTTCATCATTATCTATATTTACATTGTTGTT
>BOPN01000852.1:12500-20000 GCA_017312705.2 Penaeus japonicus | reverse complement strand
CGCATGTACATACACGAAGACGATTAAACGAGAAACGTAAAAACAAGCCCCTTCCCCCCCCCCTGAGCGAGCGCGCCTCTGCTCAGCGAGGTATATAAGCCACACGGCGTCACATCCGGATTAAAAACAATCTGTCTTTTTCCTCCTCTTCTTCACCTTCTTTCTTTCCCTCTTTCTTGTCGGAGGCGGTTGATTTAAAAAAAGAAAAAAGAAAAAGAGAATTTTTGTGTTTTTCTGTGTGTGTGTGTGTGTACAAGGGAGAGGGAGGGAGAGAGAGAGAGAGAGAGAGAGAGAGAGAGAGAAAGAGAGAAAGAAAGAGAGAGAGAGAAAGACAGAAAGAAAGAAGGAAAGAAAGAAAGAAAGAGAGAGATAGAGAGAGAGAACATGAAAAAAACAAAAAAAAACAATCAGGAATGATACCCCGACCTCCATACACCAAACACAAACGAACACAAACCTACAGAAAAAAAAACACAAACACCAAAAGAAATACAAACAAATAGAAGAAGAAGAAGAAGAAAAAAAAAACAAGCGAAGATAGAACAAGAGGGGGAGAGAGAAAGAGAAGAGACGCAGAATGATAACAGGGAGCAAAAGGAAGGGGAAAATGATATCATGCCAAGGCTCTGGGACACAAGTTCGCCCGAGGCAAGAGCTGGGCTCGAGAAGGAAAAGGCAGTAGTTTTGTTACACGCAGACAGCCTCAGCCACCGTAACCTCGGGCTCTCGGGAGGAAGGGGAAAGGGATCTGATTCTCGTAAGAGGGGAAGAAGGAGGGGAAGGAGTGGAAGAAGGAGGGGAAGGAGAGGGGAAGAGGGGAGGAGGGGAAGGAGGGGAAGAGAGAGAAGAGGGATAGGAAAGTAGAAACTGAAATGTGGAGGAAGGGGAAAGGGATCTGATTCTCGTAAGAGGGGAAGAGAGGGGAAGGAGGGGAAGGAGGGGGATTGGGAGGGGAAGGAGGGGAAGAGAGAGAGGAGGGATAGGGAAGTAGAAACTGAAAAGAGGAGGGAGGGGAAAGGGATCTGATTCTCGTAAGAGGGGAAGAGAGGGGAAGGAGGGGAAGGAGGGGGATTGGGAGGGGGAAGGAGGGAAGAGAGAGAGGAGGGATAGGGAAGTAGAAACTGAAAAGAGGAGGGAGGGGAAAGGGATTCGATTCTCGTAAGAGGGGAAGAGAGGGGAAGAAGGAGGGGTAAGAAGGAGGGGAAGGAGGGGAAGAAGGAGGAAGGAGGGGGGATGGGGAGGGGGGGAGGGGGAAAGTAGAAACTGAAAAGAGGAGGGAGGGGAAAGGGATCTGATTCTCGTAAGAGGGGAAGAGAGGAAGAAGGAGGGAAGAAGGGAGGGGGAAGGAGGGGAAGGAGGGGAAGGAGGGGGAGGAGGGGGAGGGGGAAAGTAGAAACTGGAAGGAGGGAGGGAGGGGAAAGGGATCTGATTCTCGTAAGAGGGGAAGAGAGGGGAAGAAGGAGGGGAAGGAGGGGAAGAAGGAGGGGAAGGAGGGGGATGGGGAGGGGGGAGGGGGAAAGTAGAAACTGAAAAGAGGAGGGAGGGGAAAGGGATCTGATTCTCGTAAGAGGGGAAGGAGGGGAAGAAGGAGGGGAAGGAGGGGAAGGCGGGGGGGGGGGGGGGGGGGGGGGAGGTGAAGAGGGAGAAATGGAGAGGGGAGGGATAGGAAGGAGAAACTGAAATGTGGAGGAGAGGAAAAGGATCTGATTCTCGTAAGAGGGGCTGGAGGAAGAGGGTGGAAGAGGGGGAGTGTGAAGAGAAGAGGGAAAAATGGAGAGGAGGATAGAAGGTGAAACTGAAAAGAGGAGGGAGGGGAAGAGGAAGAGGGGGGAGGGGGAGGTGAAGAGGAAGAGGGAGAAATGGAGAGGCGGAGAGAGAGAGAGAGAGAGAGAGGAGAGAGAGAGAGAGAGAGAGAGAGAGAGAGAGAGAGAGAGAGAGAGAGAGAGAGAGAGAGAGAGAGAGAGAGAGAGAGAGAGAGAGAGAGGAGGGATAGGAAAGTTGAAACTGAAAAGAGGAGGAAGGGGAGAAGGATATGATGCTCGTAAGAGGGGAAGGAGGGGAAGAGGGGGGAGGGGGAGAGGAAGAGGAAGGGGGAAATGGAGAGCGAGAGAGATAGATGAGAGATAGAAGAGTAGAAAAGGGGAAGATAATGGAGGGGAAAGGATGGGAAGAGAGGGGGGGGGGGTGGGGGTGAGAGGAAGAGGGGGAAATGGAAAGGAGGAGAGAGATAGAGAGATAGGAAAATTGGAATTCGGAAGAGGATCGAGGGAAAGAGGATCTGATCCCGACAAAGAGGGAAAGGAGAGGAAGAGGAAGAAATGGAAGAAGAGGGGGAAGAGGAGAGGAAAAGAAAAGGCGGAAGAAAATGGGGAAGAGGAGAGGAATAAGAAGAGAGAGAAAGGAGAGAAAGGGATAGAGGAAGGATAGGAGAGCAGAAAATAGGAAGAGGAGAAGAGGGAAGAAGAGGAAGAAGAAAAGGAAGAAGAAGAATTAGAGGAGGGGAAATGGAGAAAATGGAAGAGAGAAATCAATCGAGCGAGAGAGAGAGAGAGAGAAGATAAGAGCAAGACCGAGAGAGAAAGAGAATGAGAAAAAGACCGAGAGAGAGAGTCTGATAAACTCACACAGTCTGCGAAAGAGACATACAAAATGGGAAGATAAAGAATATGAGAGAAACGCCAAGGATAAGAGTAAGTGACAGGCAGAAACTCCAAGTCCCAAAGACTCATACATCAAACTAAGAAAGAAAAGAATTAAAAAAAAAAGAGAGAGAGAGAGAGAGAGAGAGAGAGAGAGAGAGAGAGAAAGAGAAAGAAAGCACCAAACTTCTCCTTAGGACTGACATCCCTTTTTCTCCCTCTTTTCCAGAATTAAATGGTTGAGAACCGTAATTACAGTGTGACAGAGAAATGAATGTCCGCTTGTTACCTCATCTGTTTAACGACGGAAGTGCAATTTCCCTTGCCAGCCTGTCAAATAATTCCAGATTCATTTTAACAACGACTTTCACTTCGTTTAAATTGGTACTGCCATTGGGCTTACAGTCTTAACATTAGGCGTCTGTTGTCCTTCGCTAAATAATCAAAATCATTCCAGATTCATTGGAACACCGTCTCTCTATTCTGATTAAATTGTTACTGGCATCGGGGTTATATTTCTAAGCATTAGTCAGCCGTTTTCCTTCGCTCAAACTATCTCTTTGTCCATCAATTGTATTCCTCTAATTAATTCAAATAATTCCAGATTCATTTTAACTACGTCTTTCAATTCTATTTTAATTGTTAGTGTCATCTGGATTATATTTCTAAGCATTAGTCAGCCGTTTTCCTTCGCTCATACTATATCTTTGTCCATCAATTGTATTCCTCTGATTAATTCAAATAATTCCAGATTCATTTTAACTACATCTTTCAATTCTATTTTAATTGTTAGTGTCATCTGGATTATATTTCTAAGCATTAGTTAGCCTTTTTTCTTTGCTTAATCTCTTCGTCCATCAATTGCATTCCTTTAATTAATTCAAATAATTCCAGATCCATTCTAAAAACGTCTTTCAGTTCTGTTTTAATTCTGTCTCGAATATGCATCCGTTTCACCTCTTTGTCCATCAATTGTATTCCCTTAATTAATTCAAATAATTCCAGATTCATTTTCACAACGCCTTTCAATTCTGATTTAATTGTGACTGTCATCGGAATTATATTTCTAAGCATTCGTCACCCGTTTTCCTTAGCTCAAACTATCTCGAATATGCATCAGTTTCACCACTTTTCCCCCATTTATTGTATTCCCTTAATTACGATGGGTGGCTGTGTTTGAAAAAAAAAAAAATGTTTAGGGTTTATTTATTTTATTAATATTTTTTTTTTTTTTTATGGAAATTCTGAGTCTCCCTTTTGTTGATGATATATCGTTTTATTTGATAGTATTGATGTTAGTTATGATAATAGGAATATGAATTATGGTAATGATGAAAGCGTTTGATTATTGCAGTATGTTAATATTGATGGAAGATGATATTGCATGATTAATGATGATAATAATTAAGATAACATTAACAATGATTATAATAAAAATAATGAGGACGATGATAGTAACAATATTATTGGTAATGATAATGATAGCAGTAATAGTAGCAATGGTAACAAGAATAATGGTAACAAATAATTATAGTTATCATTAGCATTATGATTTTTATTTTCATCATGACTGTTATCATTATCATTATCATCGTAACTATCATTGTTTTTATTATTGCAATTATTATTATTATTATCATTGCGTTTTATTATTGTTATTATCATTAATATTATCATTATTATAATTGTTATTGTTATCATTATCATCATTATTGTTATTATCATTATTATCATCATTATGGTGATTACTATCATCATCATTATCATTATCATCATCATTAATCATTATCATTAATATCAGTAATATTATTACTATTATCGTTATTATCAGTATCATCAATATTATCATCATTATTATAATGATTATCATTACTATTATTTTTATTATTATTACCATTGTTATCATTATTACTTTATTATCCTTATTATTGATATTATCATTATCATAACTACTATTATTGTTATAATCATCATTGATATCATTATTATCATCATTATCATTACCATTATCATAATCATAACCATTTCATATAATATTGATTTTGATAATAATATTGTCATTTTAATTACTATTATCACTATCCTTATCATCCCAATCATTATCATCCTCATAATGATATCAATCATAACAAAATACATATATAAAAATAACAATAACAATACTAAACAAAATAACAACAACGCCAATAATAATAACAACAACAACAACAAAAACAACCATTACTGAAACACTAAAGCCAACAACAATACATGATTAAAATACATGATATAATTATATATATATATAATAATGATAGTAATAATAATAATAATCTCAAAAGATCACGATTAATGAGACGCCCGAGTGAAGACCAGAGAGTCATTTCACTCCATGTTAGAGAATAAAAAGAAGAAGAAGAAGAAAAAAGAAGAAGAAGAAGAAAAAGAAGAAGAAGAAGAAGAAGAAGGAAAAGAAGAAGAAAAAAGAAGAAGAAAAAAGAAGAAGAAAAAACAAGAAGAAGAAGAACAAAAGGAGAAGAAAAAAAGAAAGAAAAAAAAGAAAAAGAAAAAAGAAAAAAAAAAGAAAAAATAAAAAAAAAAGAGAGACAAAAAAGAAGAAGAAGAAGAAGAAAAAGAAGGAGAAGGAGAAGAAGGGTCAAGATTTGCCCCCGATGAAAAGAGGAGAGAGGGGATGGAGTCTAGGTAGTTTTGATTTCTTGGAATAAGGGAAAGAGTTGAGAGAGAGAGAGAGAGAGAGAGAGAGAGAGAGAGAGAGAGAGAGAGAGAGAGAGAGAGAGAGAGAGAGAGAGAGAGAGAGAGAGGAAGTGAATGAGGGGAGATAGAAAGAGGAATGGAAAGGGGTTGAAAGAGAAAGAAAGAGAGAGACAGGGGGGGAGTGGAGTGAATGAGAAAGTGGTTGGGGAGGAGGAAGGGAAAGGGGTAGAAAGAGAGAGAAAGAGGGAGTGAGGGAGAGAAAGAAGGGGTGGGTAAGCAAGAAGGGAGAAAGAAAGAGAGAGAAAAAGAGTGAGGAAGGGAAAGGGGGAAAGAGGGAGGAAAAGGGAGAGAAAGAGAGAGAGAAAAAAAAGAGAAAGAGAAAGAGAAAGAGAGATAGAAAAAGAGGAGAAAGACAAACAAAATCAAATCAAAAGAAAGAAGAGTCAAGAAACAAACAAACCCAACGTCCCACACAAACACAAACCGATACACCAAACCCCCCCCCCCAAAAAAAAAAAAAAAAAAAAAAACACACACACACAAATCTAGAAATCACTCTAAAAAGACAAAGCAAATGGAATAAAGAGGAAATCCCAGCGGACAGGAAGACAGAGGGACATGCATCAAGACCGAAGACAACCACAATAAGGCGAGGAAGAGGACGGTTACAACACTAATCTTTTGGTAGTGCTGGGTAACAGGGGCATCCATCTTCCGTAATGACCGCATTTACATACGTCAGAAGTTTTACGTTCAGAGGGCTAGAGGTGTGGGTTAGCGGGGGGGAAGGGGGGAGGGAGAAGGGGGGGGATAGGAGGGGAGAAGGGCAGTTGAGGTGATTGCAAGGGGAGATAGAGAGGGGAGAGGGAGAGGAAGGGGTGAGGAAGGGGTATGGGGAGAGGGGAAGAGGGTAGGGTAGGAGGGAGAGGGGAAGGGAAGGAGGGAGAGGGGAGGACAGGAGGGAGAGGGGAGGGGAGGATAGGAGGGAGAGGGGAGGGGAGGAGGAGGGAGAGGGGAGGAGGATAGGAGGGAGAGGGGAAGGGAAGGAGGGAGAGGGGAGAGGAGAAGGGGAAGGGGAAATGAGAGAGGGTAGAGACGGGGGTAAAAAAGTAGTGAGAGGGGAGTACGGTGGGCTGATGGAATAGGAGGGCGAGGGGAGAAAAGATTTTTTGAATGGGTCATATCTTCATTAGGGGCTTCCGGTGATATGTCTTTTGAGTTTGGTGGGTGGGTGTTTTCTCTCGTGTAAATCTATTTGTAGCGAGTGTACCGTTTGAAATAACTTTTTCTCTTTTGGTTTTAAAGGAAAGGTGAATAAGATGGACTATGGTGAGTCTTCGGTAACGAAAAGGTGGAGAAAAGAGAATATTTATGGCATGAGGACAAATATTTTGATGAATATTAACATTTCACTATTCTATTTGTAATTGTATAAAATGACATACTTATGGTAATGATGTTAATCATAAACTGATGATAAGTATGATAACAGCAATATCATTGATAATAACAATGATTTTGATGAAAAAAAATATGATAAATAATCAAAATAACAAGAATGATTGCAACAATGATGATAACTACAATGAGGATGATAATAATGCACGAAAAACGGTTTAAAAAAAGGTTTTCATCATAACTTTCATCTCGAAAAAGACGTATATTACCGTCACACAGAAAGATTTAATACAGAGGAATTAATCTGTCTCTCCTTTCCTCTATTTATCATCTTTCTCCGACTGTTCACTTCTTCCGGACGAATCTATCTGTAACGTTCAAATTTCCCGGTCCTCCCCTTTATCAATATCTTCTTCTTCCTCTTTCGGTCGTTCGCTCGAATTCTCTGTATCTTCGTCTCTTTCTTTTTTTAGGGGGGGAAGAAGAGGTGGATAAAGAAGATAGGAGAGGGGAGATGATGGAGGAGGAGGTGAAGTAAGAGAGAGTAGGGAGTGAAAGAGGAGGGAGACAGAGGATGTCCGTCTCTCTCTCTCTCTCTCTCTCTCTCTCTCTCTCTCTCTCCCTCCCTCTCTCTCTCTCTCTCTCTCTCTCTCTCTCTCTCTCTCTCTCTCTCTCTCTCTCTCTCTCTCTTCTCTCTCTCTCTCTCTCTCTCTCTATATATATATATATATATATATATATATATATATATATATATATATATATATAA
>BOPN01000852.1:0-7500 GCA_017312705.2 Penaeus japonicus | reverse complement strand
GAAAGGAAAGTCTAAGAAGGCGAGGGAAAAAAGGAAATCCGGGTAGAGTCAGGGAGAAAAACAAAAAAGAAAGCGGGGCGTCTAGGGTTATAAGTAAGGGTGAAAGAGAGGATGCTTAAGAAAGAGAAAAAAAAGGGGAGACATAGGATGGGATTAAAGGGAGATAGAGGAGATTGATAAAAAAAAGGAGGGGGGGGGGGATAGAGGATGTAAGGATAGACAGAAAAGGAAGATAAAAGGACAAAGAAAAAAGTCGAATGAGAGGGGGGGGGGAGGGGGAGGTATAACAGAAGAGAGGGATGGGGATTAAAGGGGAAAGTGTGGATGTCTAAGAAAAGATAAGGGAGAAGGAGGTACTTGGAAAGACAGATGCGGGGGGGGGTAGTAGAGAATAGTACAGGGAAGGAAAGTTGGAGTCGGAATAGGAGCTAGAGAAGAGGTAGAAAGAGACGAAAGGGGGAAGATAGAGGGGAATCCAAGATAGAGGGGAGAGCGAAGGAGGAAATAAAAGAGAGAGAAAAAAAAGTGATTTAGACGTCGACGAAAAAAAAAAATAGGATAAGAGAATAGAAAATAAATCATAGAAGTACTAGACGCAAGAGATGATGGGGAAAATCAAGTAGAAAGACAAAAGAGGGAAAGGAAGATAAAAGAGGGATAAAAAAAAGGAAGGGGAATGACCAGAGTATAATCCCATCTAGCAAGTCGTTACCGTGGGATTGGCAAGCAGCTCTGCGCTCCCTGCAATTGCCATGTGCCGGCCGTATCTGTAGCTGTATTTGTCTTGTTATTGCTGAAATACGATCTAGATTCATCTATGCAGATTTGATCACAACTGCAACACGAGGAGCGACAGTACAACAAAGGCAGGCGACAGCACCAACAA
Source organism: Penaeus japonicus (assembly GCA_017312705.2). Classification (NCBI taxonomy): domain Eukaryota; kingdom Metazoa; phylum Arthropoda; class Malacostraca; order Decapoda; family Penaeidae; genus Penaeus; species Penaeus japonicus. The sequence goes on along the minus strand of BOPN01000852.1, from coordinate 6,614 downwards.
GGCTTTTCATCAATAACAATAACAATAGCAATTATCTCACATTTCACACTAACATTCCTAATCTACAACCAATAGACACGAGCAATACGGGTTTACAGCCATTGCCGAGGCTAATTACAATCGATATTATCAATTATCTTGGGAAATGACAATGCATTAAAGGAGCGAAAGAAATGATTAGAAAAAAAAGAACGAGAATAATTGGCAATCGGGAGGGTAATGATTATTCAAGTGCAAGGAAGACCCGCCGTTGCATACGTCAAGAGGCGACTGGTGGCGTCTGTCATCTTAAGTCTTTTTGAGAAGGATTGTGTCTAAGTCTGTTCTCTTGTTTCTCTCTCTCTGTCTCTCTCTCTCTCTCTCTCTCTCTCTCTCTCTCTCTCTCTCTCTCTCTCTCTATATATATATATATATATATATATATATATATATATATATATATATATATACACACATTTTTCTACTTTTTTTTCAAGTGGAGGGGATTTTTTTTATGTTTAGTTTATATCTCTCTTCTTTCCTTTTTATTGTTTTTTTTATACACATTTTTATTTCTTGTCTTCTTTGATTCTTCCTCTTTGTTTATCTCACTCTCTCTCTCTCTCTCTCTCTCTCTCTCTCTCTCTCTCTCTCTCCCTCCCTCTTTCTCTCTCTTTCACGCTGCTAGATTATCCTCTTTCCCTTCCCTTCCCACAATCTGCCTCTCTATCCCTCCCATGTTATAGCTCTTCTGTCATCAAAACTCGGTACCAAATAACCCTTGTAAGAGTCCTTTTCTTTTCATTGCTTCATCCATCTTTATTCCCCCTTCACGCTCTTCCCCCCTTCGCGACTCCAGATGTTCGTTTCTTTGCATTATACGAGTGTCTCCCCCTCGTCCGAAAGGCCTCGTTCGACTGCCTCATAGTGTGAAACTTCTGACTATTTACTGTTCTTTCCTCTTGCTTTCTGATATATGAACGAAGTATTCCTTTTATGGTCGGACGCTGAGCGCATTATAGGGCTAAGTTCTGGTAGGACTAGGTTCCAATTTCGGATCTTCTGTGTTTCTGTCTGCTTCTCTCACGTCGTTTTTTTTTTTTTTTTTTTTTTTTTTTTTTTTTTTTTGTATGGTGCTCTCTTTTTTTGCTTTGTTATATCGTCTCTTGTTTTTCTTTCGTTTTTTCTCTCCACTCTTTCTCTCCCTCTCTCCCTCTCTTCTCTTCTCTTTCTTCTCTTATCTCTTCTCTTTCTTCTTTCTCTCTCTTCTCTTTCCTCTCTCTCTTCTCTTTCCTCTCTTCTCTCTTCTCTTTCTTCTCTCTCCTCTCTCTCTCTTCTCTCTCTCTATCTTCTCTTTCATCTCTCTCTCTCTCCTCTTTCCTCTCTCTCTCTCTCTCGCACACACACACACACACACACACACACACACACACACACACACACACACACACAAAGCCATCAATACATATCCTTATCTCACACTCTCTTTATATCTTTTTTCTCCCTCCTTCCCTTCTCTCCTATAGCTTTTTTCATATCAGCAGAAATAACAAAATGTTCATCGTGGAAAAAAAAATAAAATAAAAACCCGGTAGGTACTCTCCCCTCCGCCATGTTGTTAATGGAAACGCTGGTGTATATAATTTCACTCATTAAATTGCTATGTTCAGTCTACTTTATTCTGGGAAGGAGAGAGAGAGAGAGAGAGAGAGAGAGAGAGAGAGAGAGAGAGAGAGAGAGAGAGAGAGAGAGAGAGAGAGGAGGGGGGGAGGTGAAAAAGAGGGAGAAAGAGAGGAGAGAGAGAGAGAGGGGGGGGGGGGGGAAAGAGGGAGAAAGAGAGGAGAGAGAGAGAGAGAGAGAGAGAGAGAGAGAGAGAGAGAGAGAGAGAGAAAGAGAGAGAGAGAGAGTGGGTGAGGGGAAAGGAAGAGAGAGGAGAGATAGAGCTAGAGAAAGAGAGAGAGAGAAAGAGGGAGAGAGTGAGAGAGAGAGAGAGAGAGAGAGAGACAGAAAATGACCCTCTACATTCCCTCACACTTCCCCCCTTCCCCACTCCTCCTCTTCTCAAACCTATTCACTCACCAAAAATACCTCCTCCTCCCCACCCCTGTTCCGTTCATTCCTACAAGCTCTCCCCTCACCCCTCTCCCCCTCTTTAGCACACTCCCTTAATGCAATTCATCCTCTCATTAATCATTCTCCCCCTCACCCTTTGCACTTTTCCCCTTTACCCTTTCAACCTCATTATTCTTTCTCCCTTTTTTCCTCTCACTCTTTCTCTTAACCTCATTATTCTTCTCCCTTTTTCCCCCTCACTCTTTCTCTTAAGCTCATTATTCTTCTCCCTTTTCCCCTCACCTTTCTCCCTAACCCCAATCTTCCCCTTCATCCTTTACAATTTCCCAACCATCCATCCTCCTACTCTCCCCCCCCCCCCCCCCCCCCCCCCCCCCCCCCCCCCCCCCCCCCCCCCCCCCCCCCCCTCCCCCTCCCTAACCTATCCCTGCCCTTCCCCTCAGCCTCTTCTTTCACATCCGCATTCTCTCCTCTACAGCCCCATCCTCTACCCTCACCCTTCCTCCTACATCCTCATCCTTTCCTTTCATCCTTCCTTCTACATTCTCATCCTTTCCTTTCACCCTTCCTCATACCTCATACCTTGCTTTCCCCTCAGCTCCCTTCCACCCATCCTCCTATCCTTTTAATTAGCCCTTCCTTCTACCTCCCCTTCCCCTCTATCTTTACATCCTTCCTCTCACTCCTTCTAACTCCTCCTTACCACCCCCTCCTATCATTTCTTATTCTTCTCTACCTTCTCTTATCCTCTCCCTGCCTTCCCCCTCCCACCTTCTGCCCCCTCCTCCCCTCTCCTAACCCCCTCCTACCCGACCCCCTAAGATCCTCAAATACCCCAGCCATTAATTTTGGTTTCCTTATGGAAGTTGTTCCGCCCACGGAACGGTCTAGCAATTACGCCCACAGCATCACTTCCCGTAGTAATCTTATTGATTTTCTTTTTCTTACATTTTTCTCTGTTAAGAGTTTGGCTCTGCAGGTAGATGTAGGATGTGTATTTGTCTATCTGTCTGTTTCTTTTTTATTTCTTTCTTTCTTTCCCTTTCTTCATTTTTGTGTTTGCGAAAGAGAGATAGAGAGAGCGCTAGATAGATAGATAGATAGAAAGAGAGCGAGATAGATAGCTAGATAGCTAGATAGATAGATAGATAGATAGAGAGAGACAGAGAGAGAGATATCATCATAATAATGATGATAACAATAATAATGATGATAACAATAATATAATGATAACAATAATAATGATGAAATAACCGCAACGACGGTAATAATAGTAATGACAATAATAATGACAATCATGATAACAATGAAAAAAGAATAACAATATAAGAATGAAAATTACCATAGTACAACAATAATGATAATGATGATGATATAATAATGATAATGATAATGATAATAATTATGATATACAATGACAATGATAAAGATAATGATGATGATTAAAATAACATCTCACAGCTGTGCATGAGATCATTAGAATAATTATAGTCGTGAAAAAAATATCAGCTGACACAATATAATAGAGAATTCCTCCATTTCTTTTTTTCTTCATTTTCTTTTTCCTTCTCTTCTTTTTTTTTCTTGAAAGGGGGGTGGGGATAAGTAGGGAAAAAAGCGCTTGAATTGTGCAGAAGTTGAGCCAAAAAGACGTGAGATATAATGAGGGCGAATGAGAAGAAATTTTCTGGATGGAGAGATGAAGAATGAGGTCATGTCAAGTGATAGGAGGAGGAGAGAATGAGAGAGAAAAAAAGAATGAAAATGAGAGAGAGGGAGTGGGAGAGAAAGAGAGAGGGAGGAGAATGAGGAGAAGATGGGGGAGGGAGGAGAATGGGAGAGGAAGAGAGAGGGAGGAGAATGAGGAGAAGATGGAGAGAAAGAGAATGGGAGAGGAAGAGGGAGTGGGGGAGAAAGAGAGAGAAAGGAGAATGAGGAGAAGATGGGGGGAGGGAGGAGAATGGGAGAGGAGGAGGGAGTGGGAGAGAAAGAGAGAGAGAGGAGAATGGTTAGAGGAAGAGGGAGTGGGAGAGAGGGAGAGAAGAATGGGGAGAAGATGAGGGAGGGAGGAGAATGGGAGAGAAAGAGAGAGGGAGTAGAATGGGAGAGGAAGAAGGAGTGGGTGAGGAAGAGTGATTGGGAGACAAAGAGAGAGGGAGGAAGTGAAAGAGAGGGTAAGAGAGAAAGAGAGAAGAAGGAGAATGGGAGAGAGGAGAGAGAGAGAGAGATGAGAATTGGGAGAGAGAGGGGGGAGATAAATGGAAAAAATAGGGGGGGGGGAGATATTAGAGAGAAAGAGAAAGAAAAGAAAGACAGAGAGGGAGGGGGGTGAGAAGGAGGAGAAAGAGAGAGGAATAGGAAATGGGGGAGGAAAAGGGAGAGGAAGGGAAGAGATAGATAGATAGATAGATAGAGCAAGAGAGAGAGAGACAGAGGGAGAGACAGACAGAGAGAGAGAAAGAGAGAGAGAGAGAGAGAGAGAACGAGAGCGAGAGAGAGAGAGAGGAGAAGAGAAAGAAAATGACAGACAGACAAATGAAAGCATAATGCTATTAATAACTTCGAAATAGCCATATTTCCAAATTGACATAACATCACTCATACAAACATTACACATGCCCCTCCCCCTTCCCCCCCTTCCAACTCCACCCCACCCCAACCCCACGATCATCCTCTACCTGTCTACATATGTTTGTGCATGTGTTTGTGTGTGTGTGTGTGTGTGTGTGTTTATGCATATAAACACACACATAAACAAACGCACACGCACACATCCATACAAAACACACATACAAACACATACACACACAATCACACACAATCTCACACACACACAATCACGCACACACAAACACACAATCACACACACACCCACACACAACCACACAAACACATACAAACAAACACAAATATTCAGCCAAAGGCGAACCAAAAAGACAGTATGTCGGAGTTAAGCCACAAGAAAAAAGAAAAAAAAAAAACAGCAATAAACCACCAAAACCGACACAGGTAAACGGATTTGAGGACAGGTAAACCTTCTGAAGCCCCCTTTCCTTCCCCTCTCTTCCCCTCTTCTTGTCTCTCCTTATGTTTATTTTACTCCCCTCTCTCTCTTCCGTCCTTTGGTCTGATTATCACCGCTCTCCTTCCTCTCTGCTTGTCTTATCTTCTTTTTTTATTGTTTGCCTCTTCTCCCCTCTTCTCCCTTTCTCTTTATTGTGTTTCCCTTTTTGTACTATGTCTTTCACTTTCCCCTTTTTACTCCTGTTTGTTTCCCACTAGTTTCGTCATCTCCCCTTTTCTTTCCATTCTTTTTTCCCCTCTCTCTCCTCTCCTTTACTTCCTTCTACTATCATTTTCTCTCCTCTCCGCCCTTTTCTCTATGCTCCTTTCTTGTAATACAGTGAAATGATTCATGTGGGATTTGGAAGAGGAGGGGGAGAGAGAAGGGGGGGGGGGGAAGGACAGAATAAAAAAAAGGAAAAAGGGGAGAAGGCGAAGAGAGGAGAGAAAAGCCCCCCCCAAAAAAATAAACAACAACAACAACAACAACATATATATGTAGATACATATAACATATATATGTATATATATATATATATATATATATATATATATATATATATATATTCAATTGTTTATAAATGTAAAAAGACTTAAACAAAAACACACACACAAGAAAAACAAAACAAAAAAACTAATAAAAAAAACAAAAAAACACACAAAACATCCCAACCTCTCCTTAGCCTAATCTTACATCAACCCTAAAGGCAGTTTCTACCTCCCTTTCTTAAAGATTAATTCAGGACTAGTATTCACTCGCAGCTGTCAACCTCCTGTATTGATTCAGAGGAAACATTTCCAGGGGGAGAGCGTGGCACTATAGAAGAGATGGTTAATTGGATAATGTTCAACGGAGAATATTAGGGGAACAGATGCAGACAAACAGCGAGAGAGAGAGAGAGGGGGGGGGATGGGAAGAGAAAACAAACGGGTAGTGCAGAGAGGTAACCAAGGCTGATGTGACAGGAAATGCTTGAACTCTTTCCGTTAAACAGTGAAATTATAATGAAGAATCCCGAAAACATTGAAAAAAAAACAAAATCTCAGAGTAAGCAGGCCTACAAACTGAATACCTATTTAACGCCTTCCGTTTCTGCTTACGCTCAACGGCAACATATACTCGGGTGTGATCCTCAACGACTGCAAGCAAGAGGCCTTTCCCTAATTAGGCCCATGACACACCACATCCGCCTCGCACTCAGGATATTTAATGATGTTTAACACAGTCGCCCACGCACGTCCACAGACTGAGCCCTACTCTCTAACAGGCCCGTCGGAGCACAGACCCTGGCTCGGACGATACTCACTTCGTGGGCACACGGTGTCGGTCCTCCAGGAATTCCCTTTCAGTCCAAAACCATACTTCGAAAACAGATACACACAAAAGAAAGATATATGTATATATATATATATATATATATATATATATATATATATATATATATATATATATATATATATATTTGTGTGTGTGTGTGTGTGTGTGTGTGTGTGTGTGT
>BOPN01000851.1:384825-392045 GCA_017312705.2 Penaeus japonicus | reverse complement strand
CCCCCCCCCCGTAGCGGGACGGGCAGCAGGAGGATAGAGAGGAGGAAGTTAGAAGAGAAGAGAAGAATAGATTGAATATTACGGAGGTAGAAAATTTTTTATTAAGTAAGAATCAGACACGTCTATGTAGAAATTTATGCATATTCATAAACGTCACCACACAAAAAGGACAATGCAAATAAAAAAATATATCGATCCATTTAGAACTAGAAAGAATCCATGACACCACACCCACAAAAAAAATCAGTTACAATGGAAATACATCATGCATGCAAAAATGACACATATAAATCAATGCACACAAAGATCTAGCCCAAAAAGATCTATCATACGACACCATTCTGCTGCGCATCGCGAGGCGACTTTGTTCGATTTCATCATCGCCGTCCTTCGTTCGCCAGCTGATTGCGCTGATCGGAGGCCATCTTGGGTGAGTGCAACCTAGTTTCTTCCTTTTCTCCTCCTTTTGGGGAGGGATTTGGCGTCTAGCAGTCTTTAAAGTTAGGCGCGGTTGATTCTTCTTATTGGTTAAGGTGACTGAAGGCTAAAACTGTCTTTTATAGGGATAAATAGAACCATTAAGAGGAAAAATATTTCGTCTGCAAATCCAACAAGATTGCGTCGACGGCCGGTGAGTCTTGCAGTTTTAGCGCTGTATTTTAGATGTGCTGGTTCGACGAGCGGAATCTCAATAATACAAGCACTTGATCATTCTTAAGCAACTAAGCATGTATTTGGGGTTCAAAGTTATGTGGTTTCGACAATTTGCTCTAGAAAGAGATTGTGTGCGTCGGTTATAGAAGGGAATCCTTTTTTAACAGATAGATATTTACTACTGAATTCGATAAATTCTCCCGGTAAATTTTCCGAATAGTGCCGCCTTACTAAATAGCACAAAAGTAGTATCAATGGATTCCTTTCAACCTCTACTATTCATATATAATGGAGATAATGCGGAATTCCACCCCAGGACCCCACTATCTGGGTCCCGATAGTATTGGAGGGCATGAAATAGATCAGGGAAATTGCAAGGTAAACTGTGAATTCAGGGCATATTTTGCATGCAAAATCTTAACCCAATTACCTACCTAACTTTGCCTAGTTTATAAGTTAGGCCTAGCCAAGGGGGGGCTTTGCCTTCTCCTGGACCCCCCCCCCTTTCTTCGTGCTACCTCATGCTACTTCGGGTTATATTTCGTATGCCAAATCTTAACCCAATTACCTACTTCACTTTGCTTAGTTTTGAAGTCAGCCTTTGCCAAGAGGGGGCTACACCCCCTTGTGAACCTTCCCAATTTAGGGCACTTCGTGATACATATGATACATAAGTAGTTCTGCAAATGAAAATGCCACAACCATGAATAACCCTTACATTATGCCATGATGATAGCAACTGAGACTTCATCTCATATATTCCTTAGGATAGGAAACTATGACCGATAATGATGCGATCACTCAATAGAGGGCACTCTATAAGGGGGGGGGCATCCAAGAGCTAGGGCTAACTTAAAAACTATATTAAGTTAGGTAGGTAACTGGGTTAAGGTTTTGGTTGCAAAATATGCCCCAAATTCATATTTTACCCTGCAATTTCCCTGATCTACTTCATGCCCTCCCCTACTATTGGGACCTAGATTGTGGGGTCCAGGGGTGGAATTGCACATTATCTCTATTATATATGAATAGTAGAGGGTGAAAGGAATCCATCAAAATAACTTTTTTGCTATTTAATAACGTGGCTTTATTCAGAAAATTTACCATTTTCCGAATATCACTTCATCTCTAAATACGATGAAAGTGGTACCGACGGACCTCTCTCACTCTACTATTTGTATGTAGTTGACTTAACCCGCAATCCCCCTTTGCTGGTTTTGAAGGTAGGGGTAGCCAAGGGGGCTAATCCCCTCCTCGGACCTCTTCTTTTTCATAGCACTTCATGCTACTCATGATAGCACATGCTACTTATGATTGCAACTTCTTGCCGGGCCCGTTGGGATGGGTTAAAATGTCACTAACTCTCATGCTTCATAAGAAAATAAGTAATTAAATATATAAATGTCAAATAATACAAAAAAGAAAAGCCTAAATTGATTGTAAGAATGAAGGATCTTGACATTTTTATCATACAAATATCAATATTTTGCTTTATTATTATAAGATATAGTTGCACATAAATCATTGAATTATTTTATACTCCTATTGTAATAAAGAAACACACCCATCCATAATGGGTTAACAGCTTGAGTCCATGTGTGGTGTTTATGCATATGAGTAAGTGAATGGTCTCATCTAGAGCCTTTGTAATAAATTTCTCATTCAAGTCCTATCCACGAAAGCCATTCAGGTTCTTCACTATTTTCCTCTGGCTAAAATCTCTTAGGCCCTTCACAACGGGAAAGGAGCTTGTTATTCTCTTGCATATACAAGCAGGGAATCAATAGATTAATTCTAATACATTTTTATTTCATTATTTTCTTGTCAAAATGAAAATAAATGTTAGCTCGTTAAAGACGGGTGACGTGTTTTTTCGTTTTGCATGACGCAGGAGCTCTTGCCTGACGATGGGCGTAATGACGTTCGGGGATTTTGGATCACTATGTTATTTTATTGTTCTATGAGGAATGAGTGAGTGATTTCTACAATTAGTCATAATTATTATAACTGCCGTAATATTAAACAAAATGGGTTTTAACTCGCATCCAAAACCTAGATGGCACCACTTTCGTCTAGCACCAGCAGGAGAGAAGCCTTGAATGACACCCATCTAAGGTCTCTAGCAAGCACTATCTCTATAGAGCGATGGCACATAGCAAGTTTCCGACCTCTTGCTCTAAAGTACCGCAGATGAAAGATGTGCAGGCAGAACGAGAGGAGGAAGGTGACTCACACCATGCCAAATACATACAATGTACCCCTGTGCCAGTAGGGATGCCTTTTATTGTGGCACTTACTGTCAAAACCACAAGTTTCCTTCCTCTTCCTTACCTCTTCATGTTATCTTCATTTTGAATGGTTATAAGTACCGTGTTCGTTTGTGATAGCACAAATACGAGAAAATAATTTTTTTTGTCCTCCCCTAAAACAGCAATACATCTGTGACATTGAGTATAAAGAAAAAAATTGATATGGACCCCGAACTACAATTTTAGTCAGCTGCAGAATTGATAGAGCCTGTGATATGACAGATATAAGTCTCTAAAAACAGTAAAACACACAAAAACACAAAACACAAAAATGGCTCTAGCTCTACAATGAGTGGCTAAAAGGGAGTAAGAAAAATCAAGGTATGTTGCTGAAGCTGCCTTGCTCAGAATTAAAACCCATCCTGGAGCCTGGGTAAGCAAATCTATCCCTTGTTGGCAACAGATTAACCCTCTCTTGATGGGTGGTACACCATTGGTACCGTGCATTCAAGGGCCCGCTCGCAGGGTGCCGGCATATGGCGTCGATCATTTAATTGATTTAGGCCTATGCGTTCGAGAGCCCCGGCATTGCAACTTGCAAGGCTGGAATGCCCCCGGCATGAATGGGTTAAACAGAGGTAAGAGGAGAAAAAAGGATAAGGGGGGGGGGGCCTATGAAATGTACCAAACAGCTTGAGAATTACTACCTCGAACATACTGTTTTTCATTCACTAGAAGAAAGAGGCAGGGAAAATATGATTGGCTCAGGAAGAGGAGGGAATACAAGGGGCCTGGTTATATGGGCCTGATATGGTGGGTATGGCAGGAAGAAACCCCTTCTAGATGAAATATTATGGCTGTAATGGCACTAACTTCAGAGCTACAGTGTTCCAAGGTTGGCCTAAATTCTTATTTTGTACAGATTTATGGGAAAATATTTTTTAGGCCAGTTTGCATTGCCCAGAGGGCAGAGAAAACATTTTCCCATCCCCTCTAATTTTTAGCTGGTGCCACCAGCATCGGAGGCTGACTTCCTGACTGCCATTTAGGTTGTTAACCCATTAACGATGGATGACGTGTTTTTTCGTCATACATGACGCAGGAGCTCTTGCCTGACAATGGGCGTCATGACGTTCAGGGATTTTGGATCACTGTTATTTTATTGTGCTATGAGTAATAAGTGAGTAATGTTGACAATTGCAGTCATAATTATTATAACTGCCGTAATATTAAGCAAAATGGGTTTCAACTCGCTCCAAAACCTAGATGGCACCACTTTCTTCTAGCACCAGCAGTAGAGAGAGCCTTGAATGGCACCCATCTACGGTCTCTAGCAAGCACTATCTCTATAGAGGGATGGCACATCGCAAGTTGCCAACCTCTTGCTCTAAAGTACCGCAGATGAAAGATGTGCAGGCAGAATGAGAGGAGGAAGGTGACTTACACCATGCCCAATGCCAACAATGTACCCCTGTGCCAGTAGGGATGCCTTTATTGTGGCACTTACTGTCAAAAGGACAAGTTTCCTTCCTCTTCCCTACCTCTTCATTTTGGATGGTTATAAGTTTCGTGTTTGTTCATGACAGTACACAAATACGAAAAAAAAGTTGCTTTTTGTCCCCCCCCCCCCCTAAAACAGTAATACTTCTATCACATTGAGTCTAAAGAAAAAAAATGAGTTGATATGGACCCTGAACTACAATTTTAGTCATCTGCAGAATTGATGGAACCTGTGATATGACAGATATAAATTTCTAAAAACAGTAAAACACACAAAAAAAAACACAAATATGGATCTAGCTCTACAATGAGTGACTAAAAGGGAGTGGGAAAAATCAAATTATGTGGCAGAAGCTGCCTCGATCAGAAATAAAACTCATCCTGGAGCCTGTGTAAGCAAATATATCCCCTGTCGGCAACGGGTTAATATTGATTTCCCTATCAATGCTTTCCTACCTTGTATTTTTCCAATTGGGGAAACCAGGTACCTTATGACAGTCCAGAATGAAATTTTAAAAATTAATGAAATAAAGATAAAAAATAAAAAGATAATGCCACATCAATCAAGTATCCAATCTTGCTAGTTTGAATAATTGGTATTATAGAAATTTTACAACAAATGGTAGAATCAGTCTTTGATAAATGAGGTCATCAATGTTGTGAGTGCTTTAGAAGCAGGAAAATAAGTTGACCCACTGTGGATGGGGCTTTAACTCATTCACGCCGGTTGAAGTGATAGCACGTATTGTGGTTTTCGCGTCAGACGCCCTGGACGAGCTATGAGGGGAAACCGCGTGCTCGAGTAGAGCGAGTGGGCAACCCAGGCTGGCGGCTTGTGCGCCCGAGAATCTCGAGGCGTTAGGCTTATGCGTTCGAGAACCCGGGTATTGCGACCGCGCACAGCCGGAACAGCCCCGGTGTGAATGGGTTAAGACACTAGTGGCACTGGCTAAAAATAGGAAAGTTTTCTCTGCTCTCTGGGTAGCGCTTACTAGCCCAAACAATATTTTTACATAAATCCATCAATTCACCCTGTAGCTCTGGAGCTAGCATCATTACAGCCATAATACTTTGTGACCGTGAGATCAGATCTGAATGTTGCATTGACACCCGTTATTTAGGCCAAATTGGTGCCAACATGTATTTCATGACACCTGTATTCAATGGGTTAACATGAATATTGCTCTTCTCTATGTTAGAATATTGTGTAATTGATGACAAAAGGAAACTAAATACTTGTACTAACTATGCATTTACATTTACATAGAATTTTTGTATATTAACAATGTTCTATAATTATTTGCTCTTACAGATATGTCTGCTGCCATCATGTCTGAGGAAGGAAAAATGGAAACTGCACCCTTTGATCCCCGTTTCCCGAACCAGAACCAGACTCGGTAAGGATTAGAAATACTTTGGAGCAAGTTAGGAAATGTTGTTTTGGGGCTGGCTTCACTAACTTATTTATGATTAAGTGCCAAAAGCTCAAATGGACAATCTTACTCTTATTATTATAGTTGAAGTAAAGTTTTTATACATTCTGAATATGAATATATACTTCTGATGCTGTTTGCTCTACTTATAAATACCAGCAGTGAATAATTGTTGCAGATAATTGTAATAGATAGATAGACAGATGAAGAAACTGTCAACATCAGCTGAAATTTGTAGTGCAACATTTCTGTTCCTGTGCACTGCGGTGCTTGAGTAGAAGTAGTATGACTTGATGTCAGTGCCATTATAACTGCTATGGTCACTTTTGAAGTCATTACAAATATTTCTTTATCTGTAACATTTTGTTTTCTCTTTTCATCATTTTCTTCCATCTCAATTCAATAACAGGGCAACATGTGACACTTTACATTTCAAATAGGCTGGTTGACTTCTAATTGGTCAGTGCCTGATTACCAGAAGCTGATTGTAATGGACTAGCTTATTGGTTGACAGAAAACCACACTAGTTTGGTGAATATCTTCTCACAGTTGAAATAATTTGAGACCTCTCTGGGCACGGGTACTGATGTAGATCTTACAAGAATATTAATGAATCCAGCCTCTGATTACTAAATAGCTTTGCTAAATTTGGTTTGGGAATTTTAAAAGTTAAAGTTGTAATATTTGTATCATTTTGTCAGCTTAGTGAAAGGTACTATAATGAAATTATTATTGATGTATAATGTATTTTACACAGGTATTGCTACCAGAGCTTTGTTGACTTCAACCGATGCCAGAAGATCAAGGGAGAAGATTATGAACCATGTGAATATTTCAAGAAAGTTTACACCACTGTCTGCCCCAATGCCTGGATTGAGAAGTGGACTGACCAAATAGAAAATGGAATCTTCCCAGGAAAAATTTAAATGTCCATAAGAAACAACAAAGATAAGATATTCAGTTATAGCATAATTTCATGCTGGATTGTTCAGAATAAGTAAAGGTAATTTAAAGGAGCCCAATGTCACTTGATTTATTGATGAATGAATACCTTTGAACAATCTAGAGGAATGTTGCTGATATAAAGAGAGGGTTAAGCTCATTTCCTGGTTTCTGATCTAACAAGTCAATGTTGTAGATATTTGTACATTAATATTTGTGTTTATGTAGGTAAACAATAAATAACATTTCAGGATAATTTATTTCCTAAATGATATTCCAATAAATTTGTATAGACCAGGTTTCATATCTGTCTATATCCTTATTACTTTTCTTATATTACATATGCTGTATTTCAGTATTTAGAAAGAAATCCCTTCAAACAGTCACATCAACTGCATACATGCCTGAAAGGCTGTACTTAACCCATTAACATGAATATTGG
>BOPN01000851.1:357325-359825 GCA_017312705.2 Penaeus japonicus | reverse complement strand
CAGTTGCTGTTACTATAGTTATGTTAAATAAAAAAGTTATTTGGGGAATTTTCATACTGATTTGTTTCAACAGATTTAATGTTTCCCTAAATTGATGATTCACATGGAATGACATCACACAGGGATATGTCTGGCTTATGTTTTAAAACCATCTGAATTATGTTTACTGATAATAAAGCATTACAGATAACAGGAAATTCTAAAATTATGCTGATTTCTCACTACAATTCATAATCTTTTATGGCACATGAAACAAGTACAATTGAGATTCCCTAGAACTGCAAAACAAGTCTAACTTGTGATTCTGATTGTTATAAAAAATAAATACTAGACTGGATCAGATCACTTGCAAATGTCATTATGCCACTGATATTTCCCACTTTGATCCCAGCAGTATTCAATAATATAATTAAAAACACTAAACTGCATGACTGAACATTAAGCAATCTAACAAAATTTCACATGAATAATGAATAATGGTACATGCACTTAGCAAATGTAAAGAATGTTGCATATGCAAGATGTCAGTGCTTAACCCTCTCTGGATGGGTGGTACACCACGGGTACAGCACATTCAAGGCCTGTACGCAGGGTGCCGTCATATGGCGTCGATCAATTAATTGATTTAGGCCTATGCGTTTGAGAGCCCCGGCATTACAACTTGTAAGGCTGGAATGCCCCCGGCATGAATGGGTTAATATTGGATTCAAATTTAAATGCCTTTTGCTATATTTAATAGATGACCAGAATATATATGAAAGAGAGAGAGAGAGAAAGAGAAAGAGAGGGATGGGGAGGGAGGGGGAAAAAGTGGGTTATTATAAATGCTACTTCCTGCATAAAAGAAAAAAAAATCTATGGCCAGACACCATATATTGCATTTACAAAATGAATTTTCCAGTCTTTCAGAAATAAATCATAACCCTGTCTCTCTTTTCATGCATATAATGGTGTGACCTTGCTCTTACTTAACACCTTGACGTAGTTCCCTATAGGCAGATGATGATATGGTTGCATGTTGTGAATAAGATGCAAAGAGTGGATGGGGTGATTTGCTAGTGTAGGCTGCATTTGAGTATTTGCTTGGGGAGGACCTGTATACACTTTCCCTTCCACCTATGCCATGGTGAGAGTATCCGTTGACTGGTGATATGTTTGGTGAGGACTTCTTGACTGGACTTACTTTTTGTAGTGATGCCTGTCACAAAAGATAAAAATCAATTGAGCATATCCCATCACCTAAGAAATTTACAGAATCTTGTAATGTTTCTATACCACATTCACTTTTAATATTCTGTTTATACACTTCTACAATTTTTCACTATTATTCTACAAATGTTTACACAAGAACTATTACTAACCTGTTTGTTATAACTTGTTATAACCTTTGTAGGTGAGCTTTCATTTGCTGGAAAAGTCAAAGAGACTGATCTAGTAAAGGGTCCACGTTTATCTGCTTCATTATTACTTGCATTTCCTGAACCAAGAGTGACAGTCACACCACCTGATCGAGCTACAGGAACACCTGGAATGCCACTGAGTCCGTCAAGACTACGATGTCGTTGTGAGGTTCCTGAATAGTGATCTGCTGGACAACAACAAAAATTCAAGGTTATAACTGGCCATAATGTTTCAAAACCTATAATTATGGCAATGAGAATATAAGAGAAAACACTTGTTTTTAAACCTAAAACAAAGATCAACAGAAATAAACACAACAGAAAACACACCTGGAGGATAATGACTGTAAGCTCTTTCACGTCTCTTCTCTGGTGACAACTCTGAGGGTCGTGAGATGACAGGAGAAACAGACTTGTGACGACCATTGCTGGCTGGACTAGAGCTACTGGAGGATTTGGCGGATGACTTGGCTGAAGACTTGCCCGAGGATTTATCACTATCTTTTGAGGACTGGCGAGCATACTCCTCAACTTTTGGGATTGACTGTCTTTCCAATTTGCGTGCTACAACTTTCACCTTAATGGGTTGGTTTGCTTGTAAGCTCTGGTTTGCTCTACTTGGACTCACATTATTTGTATTATGAGAACTAACATTATTCTGAATATTACGCTTTGACTGTGATTGGCTGAGATCCTTAGAGTGTCCCTGACTATTTCCAACGTGATTAACTCTTGTACTACTAACGCTATTACTTTGGTCACTATTTGAAGAGTTTTTGAGGCGACTCTTGCGGGATGCAATTAGTTCATATAATTTGTTTCGGTAGATGTCTACACTGAGCTGCACATCATCACGGATACAAGGAACTACAGCACGGTCCAAGCAAGGTTCATTGGCTGAATTATGGAATCTATACGAAATAAAAAGAAAAGGAAAAATGATCAGTATTCAAGTAGGTTCCAATCTTATAGAATCTGTCTGTATATATTATCCTAAATATTTAACATGAAAACCAAACAGGACTTCAATTCACCTTTGGCAACTTACCGGGCAACATAAGGGTGTTTGAGAGCTTCTTCAGCTGTAAGTCTTTTATCTG
>BOPN01000851.1:334825-339825 GCA_017312705.2 Penaeus japonicus | reverse complement strand
TGATAAAGATTATGATAATGATATAAATATGTATAAAAAGACCGTATGAGCGAGAAATAAACAAATGCACATAAGAAATACCAATACATGACGCAAGCAGCCGACTTGCGAATTAGCAAGGAATAATCCCATGGAAAATTATGGAGCTCCAAAAATGGAATGACACAAAGTGCCAGTAGACGTAAATGGATCCATAAACTAAAAGAAAATATTTTTTTCTATTGTCAGGCAAATTGAAGATTCAAGATTGACAAGGTTATGGAGGTCAGTGGAAGGGGAGGGAGGAAAAAGCAGAACAGGCCCATACACACACACACACACACACACACACACACACACACACACACACACACACACACACACACACACACACACACACACACACACACACAATATGTATATATATATATATATATATATATATATATATATATATATATATATATATATGTATATATATGTATATATACATATATATATATATATATATATATATATATATATAATATATATATATACATATATATATATATATATATATATATATATATATATATGTATGTATATATATGCATATATATATGTATATATATACATATGTGTATATATATGTGTGTGTGTGTGTGTGTGTGTGTGTGTGTGTGTGTGTGTGTGTGTGTGTGTGTGTGTGTGTGTGTGTGTGTGTGTGTGTGTGTGTGTGTGTACGAAAATATTTTCATATATAACACAGAGAGACAGATATATAGATACGTAAGAAACATAAAAAAATGCTAGAGTGACGGAAGCAGCGAAAGAGAAAAAGAAACAAAGAACAAAGCAAGACAAACAAAGAAACAGCGAAATGGAAAACAAAAAACAGCGAGAAAAATAAAACTAGCGAGATAGAGAGAGACAGAGAAACAGTGAGGCAAAGAAACAGAGAGCAAGAGAAACAGAGAGCCGCAACCATCCCGAGCAAATAACAGTATTGAGCAGTCACGTCACCAGTCCACGTGCACGCGCAATATCTTGAAAACAATGACTGCACGAGATTCGGTCATTGCGATCACCGATCTCGTTATATTTCCTACGAGGAAACGGAAAGGGCAAAACCCTAGGGAAGTCGTCTATTGTGTGCTCAAAGAATTTGAGGTACGGAGAGTACATAGTGCTTTGTTTGTAAAGTACAAACTTACCTGATTATTCAAATAATAGCACCGGTAAAATAACAATGTTAATCTCATCGGTTGCAATTTTAAAAGAGGGAATGTATTGGTTAAATTGCATTAAATGTACGCCGACTAATAAGCCGTTCGACAGCCATTTCCACCCGAAACTGGCCCACTAACCGCCCAGTCGCCCACGTGCCTCTTGCGACACACGTGTGGGAACCGTCACGATTCGTCACTACGCACTATGCATGCATGTGGCAGAGGCCGGCAGAGGAGGGGGAGGCGACATGGGAGGAGTAGAGGGTGGAGGGGGGGAGGCACTAACCAACATTGAAACGAGTCAATACCAGCGCTACGTCCGACTTAGAACCTCATTAGAACTTAATTATCCCTATACCAAGCGTTCACAGACGAATCTACCTAAGGTTATTTTCTTGCATCGATCGTCGTCTGAACATAGAGACGGCACCTGCGGCATGCATACGGTTCGACCCCGGGTCTGTTTAGAACCTGGTTCGACCTACATCGCTTGCAGAAACGTTGCTGTTTGTCACTGTATCTGCCTATTCGCTAGAGCGGGAAGAATCTGATTTACGAAGGTAAAGAATAACTAACTATGCAAGTAAATATTGAAGACGCAATAGTTAGCACCCCACGCGGGCCAGCAAGCAACACATCATACAACGCAGAACGGCAACAAACTTTGCAAGGGAATCGGAAAAAAACAGGTTCGACAGACACTATCAACATCGAACACAGACGAACAATAAAACAGGTTCCATAGTAACAAACAACCTGTAAAGAAGCAAGCATCCGTGTAGAACAACAAAAACACTTCTCTCGATAATAACCAAATCTATTTCAGAGTTTGAATATGACCAGAACAATTTCGTTGACAAACAGAAACATCAATAGTAACCTCACAAACAGGGGCACAAGCAGCCGTAACCTGAGCTAGCGAGATCTTTGGTAGGCATAATTGGGCGGCGCAGTAACAACCGCAAGCAGCGCTCCCACCCTGTCTGAGCGCTGGGTGCCGGAGTCGGTCATTGGCGGACTCAGCGCCAGGCCGGGGACCCCGACGCTGCTGGGCCGCTAATGGCTCACATCTTAATTAAAGTGGCTGGGTTGCGTGTCCTTGTCCCGCCGCCCTTCTCTCTCCGTCGGAGCCTGGCCGAAGCCCTGGCGCTTCCCAGGGGCCTTTCACGGCGGCACAATGGACCGAGTCCACGCCCACATAATGTCATTCAAACTTAATCCTAATTATTTATGACTCCTGAATAACGCACGTGTATATAAAGCGCAACTTAGCACATCAACTTTATTTTTTCAGTCTTTTCACCGTGACTTGTTTTAAAGACTATTTTTTTCTTCACCTTGGAATGACCGCGGAGACAAAAGTTGTTACCACGCACACGTTTTCAGTGACCGTTCCTTGTACTCATGACAGGTCAATAGCTAGTGGCTTGGTGGCCGGCCGTTCTGCCACGCCCCCCGCTTATCCCGCGACGACGACCTCTCTTCGCCCGTGATCACACAAGAGGCTGGCATGCGAGGAATGGGCGGAATAAGGATATGATAGACCAAGAGAAGGGGCAGAAGACGCGAAGAGGATGCATGACAAGGCATTACAAATCTTCAATCTGTCGAATACGTGGCGTCGCAACGGCGAAAACACACATTACTCACGCAGCATTTTCCCCTGTCTGATCCTGGAGACAAGGCTACCCAATCGAGTCTCCATTTCCCCGTGTAATAAAAATAGCGTCTTGTTGATACGTGATCTGCAGGAGGATCGAGCCTGTCGGGTTTTACATAAAGTCTGGATCTCATTTCCGATAATGGCGATGCGAGCAACATATTACATCGTCAAAACATGAAACAGTAGAATCCCAAATGTGGCATGGCGCTGCGGTACCATGACTTCAACCTATCTTTCACACCAACCACCACCTTCGTCCCGGCGGAGTCTGTGTAAATCTCATCTAAACGCCACAGATATAACGTTTCCTCGAGCCAGAGGCCGCACTGCAGAAAGCAATGCACAGTCCAAAACACCAGCCACTCTGACCTCACATACATGTCGCAGAACATGTTGCGTATCCCTGAGCGACATGATGGTGAATCATCCCCAATATCTGCAATGCACTAAAGACTATGTCATGTCATAGATAGCTGGATTCTATAAGAGAATCCAGAACAAACCCACCGTACAGTTATTCAGAAACTTTGCTATTTATCAAACTGCATTCCACAAGGACGGAAATTTTCCCATTATTTCATCTAGATAAGTACAACAATCTCAAACAACCGTTCTACGTTCAACCTGAAAACTAAACCAAACTACTAAATTTTGCCCAATGCTCTTTCCCCGTGCCATAGCGCTGGACGCCACTTCACTAAATTCTCCATGACATAACCTGTGGTTTTGTGCATGAGGCAATGTCCAGGTGGCGTGCAGAGTAATTTTATTGTGGAGCTCCTCCTTAGGATGCAAAAACACACAGACACAAATTGCAGGAAAAAATATTAATTTTTTACAAGGGAAAAAAGTAAATTCCCTGTGAACACACGAAGGTCTCCAGATTTCGGGATGCAAATTGCCTTCTTCGCTTTCCCTCTGCCTTCCTCCTCCTCTCCCCTTCCTTTTACCTATTCACTCTTTGTTCTACCTCATTTCATCTTTACTTTCTCTTCTATCTCTCTTCTTTTTTCTACCATCCTCATTCTTCCTTCCTTTTTACTCCCACCTATTCATCTATCGTTTCTTCCCACTTGCCTCTTATCCTCTTATACTTTCCCATCCCTTCCGCCGGCCGTTCCAGCTCAGCCCCTCTTCCAGCATCGTTACGTCACTCGGACGAATTCCCGCGACCGTTTTATCTGAACCGCAGCGATCACCGTCGACTAATTCGGTGAAATACTGCGGTGATGACAATGATAAAACCTTCATTCCGGATGGTCATCACATTCTTCCGGTTCTTGAAGGCAGATTCAAGTAACGGCGAGTGTCCTTATCTTGTCATCGCGTTAAAACCGAGATGGCCCGATCGTATATCCCCCCCCCTCTCCATGCTCTCTTAATCGGTCCTCTCTATCTCTACACCTCCCCTATGAACCATACTCCACCGTTCTTACCCCCTAGTTCACCATTCTTTGTACCCTTCCTTGCCTGCCAATTCGCTTCTCAAACACCCCCTCCTCCTCTACTCCTTCTTGCCCCACAATACACCTCCCTTTGTCCCCATCTAACCGCCCCCTCCGCCCCAGAATCGCCCCTACTCCTCCTGCACCCCCCCCCCCTCCCGTTCGAAATGCTACTTTCCGCCCCCGTCTTCTTCCTCGTCTTCAGTGTCTTCGAACAACTGCGTGCGGCTTCCTGCTCCGTTCGCCCGTTCTCTCTACGACGTGCTTATCTGCAATCTTGCATGCGAGATCACACTTAATGGTGGTCGTATCTCTTGTGTCTAAGCTAAGCTAAAGGTATAAATAAGGCATATAAACATGACTAGGCCATGCTCAAGCTCCTGGTATAAAACCGATGAATATCATGTTATTGCATGTCGCTGTTATCATTTTTCCCTCGAGAATTAATCTCTGAAAAATGACAAATCACTCGTAACTGCAAGACATGAACGAGCTTACAGAAGATCATACTTTAATCATAGTCTTAACTTCTACTCGGCAAGACGTGTATGACCTGCCATGACCTCTATTGCAAAGCAAGGAGGTGTTGCAGCTAGAAGGCGCTGGTACCAAGTGCAATTATTGGCCGTAAATGCAACAGCAACCAAGATGCAATTAGGCTTTCTGTCCCCTCTCCTCCCCAACGAAACTGCAACCTAGTTG